>CM038218.1:187714663-187768017 GCA_021442155.1 Cymbidium sinense | reverse complement strand
ATATATATATATATATATATATATATATATATTCACAGATCACACATATTCTGACTCATTTTTCTGTGCATTGCAATGATCAGAAAAGGATTAGGTATGCCGAAAACCAAGAGAAGAACCCACCTCTTGACGGTGTTTTTTTTTTTATTGTGGTAAAGCGAAGATTGGAAAGATGATGCAAGGAATGCGATGCCAAAAATTGAAAGAAGAACCCACCTCTTCACGGTGTTCTTCTTCCGTTGCAGTGAAAGAAAGAATCGGATGGTTTGCGGACTGCGGTAATAAGCATGCGGCGGCGCGGGCTACGGAGCGGAGGCGGGCTGGATAGCGAGGACGGGCTGCGGGCCAGACAGCGGGATGCAGAGTAGGTCAGAATGGCGGAATGGGTCGGAACGGCGGGCTGGGCTTGTGGGCTGGGAGCGATCGGAAACGGTCCGAACGATGGCTGTTCACGCGGTCAGAGGACTGAATGGCAGAATCAGAAAATGGTAGAGCGAGTCGAGGCAATGGGTTGTGGAGTGGATCGGAACTTGCATAATGACTCAGAACAGGTTTGCAGGAAGAAGGCTGTGGTGGCACGGGCTACGGAGTGGAGGTGGGCTGCATAGCAAAGGCGCAGGCTGCGGGCTGGACAGTGGAGGCACGGGCTGGGGTTGGACACCAGAGGCGCGGGCTATGGAGCGGGACGGCAGCATGCAAGACTGGCCAGACAGTGGGATGCTGGAGAAGAATATGAGATAATAGGAGATAATTACCTGTGCAGAGGGAGGTTGGAGCTTGGGAATAGAGAAAAGAGGGAGTCTAGTTGGAGAAGAGAACAACCAAGTCAGAAGCCCCCTCATCCCTTACGGTTGAGAAAAAGAAAGGGAGAAAGAGGGGGTAGCGGTTGCTATGCGAGGGAGTTTTTTTTTCGGTTAGGGGAAACACAAATAAAAGAGGGAGGGAACGGTTAGGGCTTTTGGGCATAAATAGGCTTAATTGATTTTTTTCAAATATTTAATTAATCGTAATTATAAATTTTATGTCGATGGACTCATATAGTTGATATATATATATATATATATATATATATATATATATATATATATATATATATATATATATATATATATATATATATATATATATATATATATATATATATCAATCTTAGCTTTTTTTGATGTTTCGGACACAACAGCATGATCTGTTTTGTAATCGGATGCCGTTTGGTTCAAGTCGATATCAAATTGGGTTAATTTCAGCTCAAAATGTTGCCATTTTCGATCGCTCAATTTTCATGCAAACTTGTCTGAATTAAGTGTGAATAATCTTATTTGATAGATTTTGACATTTCAAAGCTAACGACATAATCAATTTCATGAACATAGGTCATTTGATTTGGGTCGATGCCTCCTGACCTCGATATGCATGCAAGCATGTTGATAACTTGAGCGCTTGATCAGTTGATCATCAAGTTGTGTAATATTTATATCCTAACCAATTTTGACATTCTAAATGTGATGGCAAAATCTGTTCATCGATCGGAGGTCATTTGAGTTGATTTTGGTGTCACCTTGTGCATTTCATCCTCGATTTGCATGTTGTTACTTCAAATCATTCAATATTGCACAGACTCATCTGAATTGAGCGGACAATCTCATTTGATAGTTTTCGATGTTTCAAGTCAATGGCATCCAATTTTATGAACAAAGGTCATTCAGACATCATCGCAACTTTCTGACTCTGATATCCGTGTCGACACATTGATAGCTCGAGTGTTTAATTGATTGGTCGTTAGATTTTGTAATATTTATATTTTGATCAATTTCAACATTTTGAATGCAACGGTAAAGTCCGTTCACCGATCGGAAGTCATTTCGACCATTTTCAGTGACGTCCAGTGCATTTTGAGCCTCATTTTGAGTACTGTCACCTCTGAAGTGCGTCTAATTTGACTTGTGGACTTGACTTGTCTTATGAAACATATGTGAAGGTCAACAAATGCCCCTAACAAATATGATTTGTGCATAGAGCGAGTCACATTTGTTGAAAACTGGTTGACTTTTTAGGTTTTCTTCTTTCTTCTTCTCCCCGTCTTCTTCTTCTTTTTTTGTTCCACTTCTTATTATTGCATCTTGAAAGCTAGTGGATATGCTTTATTACACTATTATTTAAATTTTTATATAATGTTTCTCTTATCACTTGGCAGGAGAATGTTTAGCTGGAGGAGATCTGATGAGCCTACCGAGGAGGCTATTTGGTCGGAGATTGACGGACATGATCCTCGTGGGGATGTTGATATCAAAGATAGGATTGAGCAGCACACTGATATGCTACGAGGACGTGAATTTTACTAAAGCTTCTTACGCTCTTCCCTACTCCCTGATTGTACTTCAGGTTCTTTTGCTTTTGAGGATCCTGTAGACTGAGTAGCTACCCTTAAGCTGAGGTGTGGTGACTACAATCCTTTGGATAGCATAGTAGCCTAGGTTAAGTCTGGATATTGTGATGTCTTACAGCCTGATTCTGACATCATTGAGCTAACGAGACAGTCTAGACTCCTGAGCCACCATCAACTATAATCGGGCTCAATAGACCTGCTTTGGGATTCCTCTATTAGCAAGATTCCTATTCTTCCTCGTGGATATGTCACATGGGCTAGGTATATTCTACAGGCTCACAAAGATACTTTACAGACATTTGACATTTATGAGGCAGTATATGTATCTTTATTTGACTTTGGGGGTATACCTTCTTCTTGGGCTCATGGAGTAGTGGAGTTCTGGGATCATAGTAGTAACACTTGTTGGATTGGCCCTGATGAGTTGACAGTCACTCTTTTGGACCTACAGGTTATGTCGGGTCTTCCCGTATTTAGTTATCGCTATGAGGAGTGTGTTCCATCTGATGGGGAGTTATTTTGTAGGCATCCTTTAGATGATTGTGATCTATGAGATAGACTAGCTATGCCTTCTGTTTATATTGATCTTCTAGACCACTATCACCAGACCTTCAGGGTCTCAGGGCATTCTATACGATCACGAGCCGCATTACCTAAGAGTTCATGGATTCAGAGCTTCTTGTAAGATTATGCTCTATCTGAAGAGACTGTAGCACTGCATGACCCTTTTCGATTGGGTGTGTTTGAAGGTAGTTGCTTATCCAAGGAGACTGTGGAGCCTATTTTATTAGCAGGAGCGACTTCTCCAACACTACCGGGATTGAGCGAGGATCTATTCTTAACTGGTTTTATAGTGACATGGCTCTGCATTTTTTTGCTCCCTATTACAGAGGGCTTAGTTCGCCGAGGTGCTTTATTAGTAGCCAGCAAGATCTCTCGAGGTGAGCGAGTTTCTCTTGCCTTAGTAGTATTAGCCAGGCTTTATAGAATATTGGGGGTGATTTCTGTGATAAGTTCCCTAGAGCTGCGAGATGTGATTCTACCTTGGCTGTACTTATATGCTTGGATCCATCTCCACATACTTGGTGTCTTTGTTTATTTTGAGTATCCAACATTCTTTTTAGAGCGAGAATATCCTACGGTCTTACAGTTATATTGAGCATCCTCTACTTTGGAGATGGAGAAGATTCACATGCTCTTCTTTGCTCCTCATTTGGTTAGAGATCGATTTTTGTTGGTTCACCAGCTGGATATACTCGGCTTACCTTCTAACACATTAGGGATTGATCTTGTTGATAGTCTTGATGAGAATGGCAGATATTCCTTGCTTCATGGTCATCGGACATTGAGAGTAGCTGAGTATCATTTCAGTATACATCTAGGATGGTTATGTTATCATTTGGGCAGTCAGTTGTTATAGAGGGCTATCAACCTAATCGAGTTTCACGGTAGTTTGGTTTCTTCCAGTCGACTGCTCGTGATGGCAGGCCACTCATCCCTAGTGTAGTGGATTTTAGGAGGATCAGGATGATTCCCCTTGAGGCACGTTACTTTGCTGCTTCAGCCATTTGGCTACATTTACTGAGGCTTGGTACTAGTGCTCATTTTTGGATAGCCCCTCCATAGGGTCGCACGGGGGTTAGTTATACTTACCTCACCTGGGTACGACTGTCTTTTAGCCCTTTCCTGAAGCATGGTTCTAAGAGATATAAACACAGGATGAGGTCTTTGGGCATTCCTCGAGATCAAAGAACCCATCGTCAATTACCATTAGCAGGAGATTATAGCGCTAGAGGTAATCAGTATTCTCCTCTCTTTCAATACTTTTGTCCTCTCTCTCTTCCCCTTTTTTTAAAATATGCTTAGTGCGTCTGATACTCTAATTTGATTCTTGACAGATGCACCAGTTGGTGAGCAGGTTAGGGCTGAGAATATCACTTCTTATAGCAGAGTTAGAGCTAGGGATTCTACTCTTAGCTACACTGATGTTTCTTCACCGACTCGTAGACGTAGGTGTAGCCAACCCACAGAGCCTGTGTGGGTTTCGGTTGATTATTCCATGAGTTTGCCTACCCAGCCATTTATGACTTTTGATGAAGTGCCATAGGTGTCAGGCAGCACTGGAGATGTTATTGAGGACTCTGGAGTTGGGCTGTCAAGCGTGTCGACCTTTGATACTATCACTTTCGATGTTATTACCCCTTATGTGGACCACTTTTCTGTACTAAGCCTGACTCTGCCCCTTGTCCTAGGGAGACTTCTAAGGTGAGAGACCTTGTGTCTAGCAAGGCCTCTATTGAGCCAAAGACATAGCCCTTTAGAGCGATCAAATAGTGAGGGTACTTTCTATCTTTATTTATTTATTTTATTATCTACACTTCTTTACATCTACTTTGAATTGAGTTTTGATTAAGTGATTGGAGTTTGTATTTATATTTGGATTCATGATTGTAGGGTTGATTGAATCATGAAGGAAAATCAAGAGTTTGGCTTGATTTGAAGTTGATTTGGCTAAGTTCAAGATTTTGACTTGAAAGGCTTAGGTTGGATTTTGAATGGATTTAAGTTTGATTTTTGGAAGTGGCTCTGATTGTTTGAATTTATATTTCATTTATATATCTAAATATAAATGATAATATAAGTGGGTCATGAGAAAATGTCATGAATTTGAAGTGATTTGATCATGATCTAGGCTAAGTCCTTAAGAGGGAATTTAAAAAACTTAGGAAATTTTGGAGTCTTGGATTTGATTTTTGAGTTTAGTTTGACTTATTTGAATTTATATTTTATTTATATATGTGAATATAAATGAGAATATAAATGAGTTATGAGAAAATCCCATGAATTTGAATTGATTTGAGCATGATTTAGGTTAAGTCTTTAAGAGGAAATTTAAAGGACTTAGAAATTTTGGAGTTTTAGATTTGAATTTTGGATTTAGTTTGATTGATTTGATTGATCTAAATTTATATTTCATTTATATATGAGAAAATAAATGAGTTATGAGAAAATTTCATGGATTTGATTTGATTTAGGTATGATTTTGGCTAAGTCCTTAAGAGAGGATTAAGGGACTTGGAAATATTTGGAATTTTGAATTTCAATCATGGATTTCAATCATATGTTTCAATCATGTGGCATTGATTTGAGTTTGGAGAAAATCAAATAAGATTGATTTGGAGTTTGAGAAATTCTATTAGGATTCATTTGGAATTTGACTTGAAGGAAGGAAGGTGAGGAATGGTTCAAGCTAAGGGTAGGCTAGTTTTCCTAACACCCCTATTGCATAACCTATTCCTATGGCTAAGTCTTCTAAGTCTCTATGGCTTGGTTGATTGTCTACCTAATCACTAGATGTGTCTTAAGACTAAGGAACTCCTGAAGTCTAAGAGGAATCCTATGTCTAAGATGGAGGGGTTGAGAGCTCATCTTAAAAATGAGGTCAACATATACCCTACGCATTCAACGATCTAATGACTAGCCTTATTCAAAAGTTCTCTCTTAGCATTGGAAGGGGTAATTAACTATAGGTGCTTGTGCCTATAGGAAACCTAAAACTAGATCTAAAGTCCTCACCAAATGAGGGCGAAATCTCTGAGTAGTGTTTTATCTACTATTCCATCTACCTTCAGAAAATTTCACTGACACATAAATCATACTCTCTTCAATGTGAGATGTCGATGGAGAATTTTCGGAGCCCACAGGTGTATTTGGAATTTGCCCAACTTGGGAAAATTATAAATACACCAGTGTAAAGTGTTTTGACTATCACCACTGCCGCGTCTTGCCACTGGCCTTGTCAGCCTCCGCCTCGCCAACCGACACTCACCGCCCACAACCTCAAAAATACTTTACATTATATTTATTTTACCAAAAAAAAAAAGCAAACTCATGTATTTGTAGAGTTTTTAATCAAACAATCTTAAAGTAATCCAAATACAATACATTTCTTTTACACTGCATTCCTTTTACACTGTATTCCATTTTTCAGGCAACCAAACAACCCCTTTTAGTGTAATGAGGATACCTCATAAGAGCTTTCATTTTTCCCTTCCCATGGCTATTAGAAATTTAAGAGCAAACATCGATGTTCTATAATATTTCATCATTCATATTTATAATGTAAGAAGAAAAAATTAATTTGTGGTACTCAAACCCACTACTGGAGAGAACAAACTTGAATATCTCTTAATCAATATCACAAATAATATTGATAATAATAATAATATGTGAAATTTATTGAGGAGATAAAAGAGGTAGTAACTTCTAAGTTGAAATCTTCAATAGAAGAATAATCATGACCAACATCTAGTATAATAGAATTACCAACTACTTTAGCCAAATTTGAAATTGTTAAAATATGTTACTCAATTTCAATTGAACAAGAATAAAAAGTTTGTAGTGCAACATATATAGCACAACTAAAATTATAAACTTTTTTGAGGGATCTATAGTGAAAATAGAGAGAAGTAAAAAGGTGTTGGGAGAAAACAATAAAATAAATCAAGAGAATCAGAGCAAAACTTAGAATGAAAGAAAACAAAAACAAGAATGCACAAAGAATATTAGATTTTATATGAAAAATCAGAGAACATAAAAAACCATAAAGCCACACTAGGAAATCCACTATGAAGAAAAATTGAGAATTGTATAAATCACACTTCACTCAAGTCTCTCTATAATTTACAAACTTCACTCGGTCTAGGGTGCTCACTCTCCACTCACACTCTCAAGAGAATAAAAATAACTATACTTGAAACTATAAAAAATTGCTTTAAGACGGACTCTTCTTCTTCGTAATCCTGTGGTGCTATGAAGGAAGCACTAAGGCACTAGCAACTCTATTTTTTGTAATGATTCCTAGATCTTAGTGCTACGATGCTACCTACTACATTGCCAAGACACTGACCCCACTGTTTACCTAGTGCAATCCCATTAATCATGTCATCGTGGCTTTCTCCTTCTAGTGTTAACGAGCTATCTTCTCTATCTCTGAAACCAAATCATTCATATCACAGTGCTGGCTCATTGAGGATGTAGTGCCAAGTGACTATGCATTAAAAAACTTTTTGGAGAACTTCGTCCCCAAACCCCCAAGAAATGGGTGTGTTGCCCCCTTCAACCCCCTCAAATCTAGAAACATATTACAAATCTCATAGGGTTGCAATGGCGACAACTCCCATTGGATGAATATATATATATAAGGTATATATATATATATATATATATATATATATATATCATATATATATATATATATATATATATAACTATAGAATCCTAGGTTTTCCACTTTAAAATTTTCTCTGAGCATTATAAATTTTCTTCTTCTCACTACCATGTTTTTCAATTTTTCATTTTTCATGTAAATATGTGTTGTTACATTTTCTTTCATTATTTACCACTCATATTTCATAATAGAAATAGAAAGAAAATACTTATAGATGTTACAATTTTGTAATTTAGACCAATTTGAGTAGTGGGCTTCATATTTTTGGCTCGGGGAAAGTATTTCAATCAATGGGAATGAGGAGTTAATATTGGTTATATTCAAGTCATTAAAGATATGCATATTAGAGCTATTACTTGTTTACAAACACAAGAGGATTGACAAAATATTTTTTTATTTTTATTCGATTACATTAAGGATTGGCTTTAAGCCCATATCTTTTGCTTTAATTATGGATGTTCTTACTAGGCATTTATAGGTAATGTACCATGGCATATGCTTTTTGTTCATAATATTTTTCTTGTTGATAAGACTAGAGAGGGAGTCCAAAAGAAACTTGAATTAAGGAGGTCAACCTTAGAGGCTAAAGGTTTTCATTTAAGTAGATCTAAAACAGAATATATGGAGTGTAATTTTAGTTGTAGAATTTCTAGTGGTGATGTTGTGACATTGAGTGATCAAGTCATAAAAAAGAGTGAACGTTTCAGATAGCTTGGGCATATTGTTGAAAATGATGTTGAATTAGATGGGGATGTTATTAGTAGAATTCAAGTTGGATGGTTGAAATGAAGTAATGTATCTAGCCTGTTCTGTGATAGAAAAGTACCGCTTATACTTAAGGAAAATTTTATAAAATAGTGGTAAAACCTACAATGATTTATGGTGTGGAATGTTGACTAGTAAAAGAGAAGTATAAAATTACATTAAGTGTTACAGAGATGAGGATGCATAGGTGGATGAGTGGCTTTACTCTTAGAGATAAAATACGAAATGAATACGTCTGTGAAAAAGGTTGGAGTAGCTCTAGTGGCAGATAAGATTAGACATAGTCACTTTAGATGGTTTGGCCACAAAAGCCAGCTGTACGATGACTCAATTAAAAAAGTAAATGAATTAGATTCACTTTATGTTAAGAAAAATAGAGATATATCTAAAAAGACTTGATTAAGATGAATAAATGTTGACCTCCACATATATGTCATAAGCCAAGACAAGCCACAAGTCAAAATCGACGAACTTTGGAAGTGACAGTGCGTAAATCGAGGTCAAAATGCACTAGACATCGCCAAAAATGGTTGAAATGACATCAATCAATAAAATGACTTCACCGTTGCATTCAGAATATCAAAATTGATTAGAATATAAATATTGCAAAACATAACTAGCAATTATTTAAGCGCTCGAGCTATCAATGTGTTGACACATATATCGGAGTCAGGAAGCTGCGATGACATCCGAATAACCTCCGTTTATTAAATTGATCATGTCGTTAGTTTCAAAATATCAAAATCTATCAAATGAGACTGTCCGCGCTCAATTCGGACGAGTTTGTGCAAATGTCGAGTGATTTGAAGTGATAGCGCACAAATCAAAGCTGAAATGTATTGGACATCACCGAAATCAACCCAAATGATCTTCGATCGACGAACGGACTTTTCCATCACGTTCAGAACATTGAAATTGGTCATGATATATATATTGTATGACTTAATGATCAACTAATCCAGCGCTTGAGTCATCAACATGCTTGCACATATATCGAGGTTAGTAGGCATCGACGCAAGTCAAATGACATCCGTTCATGAAATTGATCACGTCATTGGCTTCGAAGCATCAAAATTTATTAAATGAAACTGTTCACACTTAATTCGGACAAGTCTGCGTGAAAATTGAGCGGTCAAAAGCCGCGACGCGCATTTTGAGCTAAAATTGACTCAATTCAACTCAACCAAACGGCCTCGACGTAAACAAATTGCATATGTCAAAATGATGGAATTATCCTAAATTGATATATATATATATATATATATATATCGATATAATATTTAAAATTTTTAATAAATTTAAAATTATTTTAAAAATCCCCAAATTACCCACCATTTTTCCCCTATTTTTAGTTTTATTAAAAAACTACCCTAATTTAAAATTAAAAAAAATTGAAAACCACTCCCCCCATTTTCTCCCTCATTCTCTCCCACTCTTTCTCTCTCCTGAATTCCTCCCTCACGATTCAATAAAAGAAATGCCCCTGAAAAAGGTAATCCTCTCACTTTTCAAGATTTTTTTCTCTCGGTTTTCAATTTTCTTCTGTTCTGCGTAAAACCATGCCGTCGGTGCCGCGGTTCAGGAGGAATTCCACTATTTCGACCAATCCCACCGGATGAATCCCCCTTTCCATGTGATTTCCCGCCAGCCGCGCTCCGATCCGCCATGCATCCGTGCGACCCACCGCTCCGGCCCACCATCCCAACGATACCCGCTTGGTTTCCCACCCGCACATAAATTGTTGACTCGTGTTCGCTTTCTCGATGACCACACTGCCCGCCATGACTTGACTCGCTACAATCGCACCTGAACTGCGCGACTAAGTCCTACCCGCTCAGCCTTCCAGCGTCCTTTCCAGCCTCTGACCTGATTTGCTCGTTCTTACGTTCGTTCTGCCATTCGCAACCTGCCGTATCAAGAACTGGCCCGCCATTCCTTCACTTCCTTGGCGGCCCATTGAACTGATAACTAGCTGTTCTACCCATCTGTCCTGCCGCAACCTTTTCATCCCGTTTTGCGGCCATGAATCGGGAAGAAAATCGTCGGCGAATTCTTCTTCGATTTTCGTCAGATTCCCTTTAGCCTTCTTACTTTCATTGCGACATGAATCGGGGAAGAAAATCATCGGCGAATTCTTCCTTCAATTTTTTTACGCCGACTCCTTGTTTAGCCTTCTTACTTTCACGCTGAATGGAAGAAAATCGATGAATTCTCTTCAATTTCCAGACTCTCGCTTTAGCCTTCCCGCTTTTCGCATCACAAATTGGGAAGAAAATCATCAGCAGGCGAATTCTTCATTCGATTTTCGACCGCGACTCCTCGCTTTTCTTACTTCGCGTAAATCGGAAGAAAATCAACAGCGAATCCTTTGATTTTGTCACACCCTTTACCTTGCATTCAATCGCAGATACCCAAACCCATTCCTTTGCAAGATGCACGCAAAATATGTCGAACATGTGGAGATTTGTGAATGTGAATATATACATATATTTGTGTTTTGCAAGTTTGAAGACCTCGTCGGCTCGAGAATGACGAGATGAAAAGCGTGTAAGACACCGCCGCTATGCTCTCAGGGCAAAACGAAAGTCCACCAGTTAGATGTCGCTCCCTCTAGCCAAATTTTGTCTAATTTTAATTTTAGAAAAAAAAGAAGAATATATATTATATCATGTCTTTTCGTTTAAAGGCCTCATCGATCTCAACTCGATGAGATGAAATTGTCAGTATGTCACAAGACACCACTGCCACGCCGCATGGCATACCGAAAGCAATACAATGAAATTTATAATTTGTGATGGGAGGTCAAATTTTGTCAAAATTTTTGACTTAGAAAACAATGGGATGGTAAAATAAGCTCACTTAGGAGCACCAAATAAGGAAACTTGCAGCTAATTTTAAACTAAAAAGTGTCAAACAAGAAAAAAAGGAGGAGCCTTTAAAGCAAATTTTGGAAAGAATAAAATACTTATTTAAAATCTAAGTGAAATTTGAGGGAGGCGAATATTAAACTCATAAATTTGGGGGAGGCGAATATTAAAATCACAAATTTTGGGGGAGACGAATATTAAACTCATAAATTTGAGAGGTGAATATTAAACTAATAAATTTTTTGGGGATTAATGCCAAACTTATAATAAACTAATAATAAACTCAAAATCTAAGGATGAATCCAAATTGAGTTTAATAACTCTTATACGAATGCGGAGGTGATTACTATGTTAACTAATAAGCATAAGTGGGGCTAAAACAACAAATAATGAAATCGACATAACTTATCAAAGTGATATAAATTGAACATAATCAAATTGGGAGAATTGTGAAAGTGTAAACAAATAAATTAAGTGCAAAAATGTGCTAAGTTATAGTCTAAATTGAAACGCTTTCACCACGGATCACAACTTTTTATGTGCAGTAAACTAAATCAAAATTTATAAAATCATGGAGGCTTCCTTCAATCAAAATTAAGGAATTTCATTTATAATCTTTAAAATCAACTTAAAATCACAATTAGGAAATTAGTTGTTATAAATTCGTGCATGTGCTCGGACATGAGATTTCAAGTAAATTTTAATAAAAGCTCGCAAAAAATAGAATTAAATAAAAATATAAAATCAATATCATAGTTCAAACATAAAATTACCTAAAATTACTATACACATGTGCCCCCACACTATGTTGAATGCCTAAATTCAAGTGTCTGAAGATGCTGCGTGCGTTGGTTCCCAGTTTAGTTTTAGGACTGGGTCTGGGTTAACAAAACTTTAAAACCTATAAAAGACCTTCAAATCAATGAAATATCTAAGAAATTGATTCTGTTAGGTGAAAGTAGATCTAATCCTCTATTAACAGCTAAACAGAGTTGATAGGATCTAAAGCTCTTCAACATATTCAAATAAATCAATTTTTCTAATCAAATCAGCTTTCAAATATCAATCTGAAATGACTTAAATGAAACTCTATCACTAAAAATTTAAACCAAACTCAATCTATCCACCTTCCGCAACTATTTATCGGGGGTGACAAATTAAGAAAACTCTAGCTCACAAAGGAGTTAATGTCAAATCAAGTGTTCTGCTATATTCACTCTCAATCAATTTCATGCTAATAAGGACGTAGCCTCCCAATTGGCAACGAGGATCCACAGATGAAGCGCTTATGATCGAGTCCTTGACGGGTGGTTTGGCTAGTCGACTTATTATATTACGATATGACCATGCTAATTTCAATGCTAGTATAAATCATAGGGTATACTTGATAGGGAAAATAGCCCTCTGTCAGCTAAGGTAGACTTAAGATTGTCTCCTTAGATAAATAACTAATCAATATAAACCCGTATATGCCCCGACATTATGTTGAATGCCTAAATTCAAGTGTCTGAGGATGCTGCGCGAGTTGCTTCCCGATTTAGTCTTATGACTTGGTCCGATTTAACAATACCTAAAAACCTATAATAAGAGTTTCAAATTAGTGAAATATTTGAGAAACGCCGTTATGACAAGTAGATCTACTCTAAAATAAGCGAGTTGACGATATAAAACTATTAAACATATTTTAATTAATCAATTTTCAAATAACAATCTAAAATTGCTTAAATGAAATTATATCATTCAAAACTCAAATCAAATCCAATCTATCCACCTTCTGCAACTATTTGTTGGGGGTGACAAATTAAGAAAACTATAGCTCACAAAGAAGTCAATGTCAAATCAAGTGTTCTGCTATATTCACTCTCAATCAATCTCATGCCAATAATGTAGATGCGTTCCTCTGCATTGGCGGTATGGCTTGAGAAAGTTGTTAGATGAGTCTCTAATTGGGTGGTTTGGCCACCACTCCATTATATTATGATCATTTACCGTATCTCGTATGCTTCTGGCTCCCTTTGAGTTGTGAATCATGTGGGTATACTTGATAGGGAAAATACTCCTCGCCTAAGGTAGACTTAAGATTGTCTCTGAACAAACACCACCCCGTGTCTACAAGGATTTCTTGGATGATATAACCCATGTGTTAATGAGGATCCTTCTAGTCATTCCTACCTCCTCACTAAGTATAGACTGACCGTGGATGATGGAACCATGGGATCTAGACGTCATCATTGCCCCACCATCCATTTTAAGTTGAAATGATAAATTTCATATCTTAAATTCAAAAACTCTATATGCTGCTACTATACGCTACACATTCAACGATCTAATGAATAGCTTTAATTGAAAATTCTCTCACTCACTGAGAGGGGTAATTAACTATAGGGGCTTGCGCCTATAGGAAACCTAGAACCAAATCTAAAGTCCTCACCAAATAGGATAGAATCTCTGGGTAGTGTCTTATCTACTATTCATCTTCCTTCTGAAAATTACACCGACACTTTAAACTCTTTTCATCAAAGAGGTCGGCAATTTTGAGCCCAGATGGTGACTCAGGGACGTGATTCTCTTCCATCTTTGGCTAGTTGACTTTGAGCTATATTAGCTCTGGAGCATGATTAAAATTGAAATTTAAAATCAATTATCATTGAAATTAAATTTAAATCAATCATATTCTTATGACTAATCTGTTTGTTCTGTATATCGATGGATCTTCAGAACACCATTTATCATGCAACCAGGTCACAGAGCCAATATCTGCTGCTAATGATGTAATCAATATTGGGGATGTTGGAGCTACTATTCAATTTGATAGTGTAGACTTCCCAGCCATCACCGTTGCAAATAATCCTCCATCTGAAGCATTTGCATATTGTACACACCAACCTATGCAATGGAGAATGACAATTGGAATGGTCACTACTGCTACGGAGGCTCCTCAAAAGAGAGCCTTTAGTTAAAAGATTGATTCATTTTGAGGCATCAATCATGAAGAAAACTTTCACTGGGCAGAAAGCTTCAGTCATACCTGTGAATGAGACAACCCTACCAGTTGAACCTTTCACACTAGGAAGGTATGATACTGAAGCCTTATATGCTAGAGAAAAATTGAGTAGAAGGCAAAGGAGAAGAAACACTAAACTGTGAGCTCAGTAGTTGTTGTCTGAATCACAAGTCATACAACTGACCTTATAACCATAAGCGAGTATTTCTACCCCATGATAAATTTGAAAATTTTGAGATGGATGAAAGGAATTCTACTTGATGCTAAGCGTTTTGGGCTTAAAGAAGCTTCAACCTTTATGAAGAAATAACATGGAACTCTATCTACTCAAGCACATAGAGTTCTAAGATTGTTAAGGAAAAATATCTTGTAAAGAACAAGTATCAAATATCAATTATCAAAGAAGCCAAAAATGCTCCACTACAAAAGCTACAATCAGTGGTAGTAAGAGCTCAAGACTATTCCAAGCAATTCCTACACGGTGAACATTGCGACACCAATCATGTCCGTGAATCAAAGGTCCCAAAAAAAGGAAAATAAATATGGAGGCCAAACCATCGAGAATAAATAGCGATGTAAAAGCTTCTTCATTTAGAAGCAAGCTAATCCAAAGATAATGGAGAAAGATAAATGTTGGACTACATGCTCAACAGTGATTGTTCAAGCAAAAAATTGTACAACTAGGTGTGAGACCAGAAGTGAGTGTTCTAACTCATAATAAGTTTGATAGCCTAAGATGGGTAAAGCGGAACAGCTCTACTGTCAAATCAAATAGTCCTTCTAGACCCGATAACATCAGGTTCTAGCTTATCTAGTGAGAAAATTTGAAACTGTATATACAAGAGTGCATCGTCCTCAAAATTACTAAGGAGAAATGACTGATAAAAAAATATGAAGGTTTTTCATCGGGAGGCTAGAGTTGCTCCTCCAAAGAGACCTCCATTTACAGCTCTAGCAAAATATCTACTAATTCAAGTCTCGCACGGTGAGCATCTTGGAGTACATGTTTAAGAATCACCATCGAAAGGTCCTGACAAATAGGTGAGCAAATTTGGAGGCCAAAATATCAAAGAAAAATTGTCTTACAGAAAGACAACAACATGACATGTAGACTGTACTCTAAAAAAACCCACTCCTTATACTAAAGTATTTAGAGCTGAAGTAGTCTTGTCACTTGAAGTTGAACTATTTTCACTCCGAGTAGCCATTTAACACAATCTCACTCAATATGAGAATGTCTGTCTACGATGGAAGAGCTTGATGGGCTTGATGAGGTCAAGCTCTAAGTTCAGCAAAATTTAGAAGTTTATCAAGCAAGGAGGCTCCATTCAAGTGGGACAAGGAGTGCTAAGAAGCCTTCAATAGCATTAAAAGCTACTTTTTAAATCCACCAATCCTAGCGTTATTCTCGGAAGCTCATTCTATACACAAAAGAAGAGTTGGGAGATGGCACAACACAATGAAGAAGGCAAAAGATGCTCTTTATTATATGAGTCGGTTGGAGAAGAAATGAGATACTCTCGATAGAGAAGACGCTAGCATTGATCTTTGCAGTTCAAAAGATTCATCATTATATGTTATCTCACAAGATTACCCTCATCTCAAGGATCGATCCACAAGTACTTGATGACAAGGCATGTCGGCAAGATGGGCGATCGCTTTTGCAATTCGATATCACATATGTTCCATAGTAGTGAAAGGACAAGTCTTAGTAGATTTTCTTGTTGCACATCCCATCTCTGCGGACTCATCTCTTAATGAAGATTTGCCCAATGAACAAATTATGCTCATTCATGAAAGAGAGAAATCACAAATTTAGGAAATGTATTTGATGGGGCCTCATCAGTCAAATAATTCTAATATCTAAATTCCCAAGAGCAAGAGCATGAATCAGCATCATCTTCATAACACCAGAAGGAGGGATAATGAGACGATCATATTGATTGACTGAGCCGAGAACCAATAATGAAGTCAATAAATGAAGCAGTGGAAGAAGTTATTTTCATAGCATTCAAAACTGCATATTTTTGGTGATTCTCATTATAAAATCAAGTACTTGGCATCTATAGAATCAACAAGCTCGAGTTAGCATTCTATCACAGTTCTCGAGCTTATGAAGCGATACCAAATATCACACTAACTCGAAGTCTCAATCAGAATAAGAAAAGCGATTGCTTAGCAAAATTAGCTAAAGAAATGACAAGTATGAATGGTGATTATGTCATGATCGCATATTTACTCGATGAGTTCTAGAGCCACAAAAAATCAATCCCAGTAGGGTTACCAAATGACATACAGGATGCACTCGCTGTTCTCATACTCCCCAAAATCAACAAGAAAAAGTATCAAGAAGAGCTAAGAATGGCATTGCCTCAGAAAATTAGTGTGAAGCCTTTGTTGTAGAAGAGTCATGTGATTGGAGGCAACCCTTCATCGACTACTTTAAAGAAGGCAAATTACTGAGTAATAAATCACTGACAGCTCAAATCAAAAGAGAATGCTACGTTATGCTTTCGTTAGTAACACTTTATATCGTAGATCCTTTGAACAAATGTACGGTTCTATGTAGATGAAGCTAGCAAAGTGATTGAAGTTCATGAAGGACTTTGTGGTGCACATCCAGTCCCAAGATGGTAGAAAAAAATCAAAATGATGGGTTATTATTAGCCGTTTATGGTGAGAGACTGTATTAATCATGCTAAAAGGTCTCATGAGTGTCAAGTACATGGAAATCTCATCCACTAACCTCCAAATTCATTACACCCAATAATAGCATCCTGGCCATTCGAATATTGGGGTATAGATGTAATTGGACATCAATTACCACATACGCTTCATCCTAGAATGACGATTATTTTCTAAGTGCAAGCTACCCCATTTAAAGAGGTTACCGCTGACCGAAAGTGATCAACTTCTTCATACATAATGGTCTATAGATTTGAGTGCTAATTTTTTATAATGGCATAACTTTCAAAAGTGCAAATATTTATAGATTCGTGATCACACAAAATTGATTGGTGATACTCTTCAATATATAATCAAATGGTTTTCAACTCAAGAAGATCCTTACTAAAAATAAGAGAGAATGGCATACCAAGCTAGTAGAGGCTCTAGCATATCAATTACCTACAAGACGCCAACTAAAGCCACTCTATTCATTGGTATTTGGAAAAAGCAATTCTTCCGTTTGAAGTTAAGTTGCATTCCCTTCGAGTAGCTATCCAGTATAATCTAACTGAAGATCAAAATGTTCATCTGAGAATGGAGGAACTTGACACTCTTGATGAAATTAGATTGTAAGCGCATCAAAATCGGAAGTCTATCGAGCTAAGATGTCCAAGGCCTTTGACCGGCTCCTCAACATTCCAAAAGGAGAATCGGTCGAAGACCAATTATTCCCAATCAAAAATTTGGTGATAAATTTGAGCCTAACTGGGAAGGACCTTTTGTCATTGAAAAAGTGTATCAAGGAGGGGCATACCAACTTGTCAACCTAAATGGTGAAAGACCAATGCCACCAATTAATGGTCGATACTTAAAAATGTACTATACTTGATGATCACATTCCCAAGGTATAATAGAAATCCCACAAGATAGGGGCATTTTTTTAGTACATCTATGTAGGTTGACATCGTGTTTCATGTTGAGATCCCTAAATAACATACTCCAGATGAAGAACTTTTTCGTGAAAACTTCCTATTACACAGGGGGCATTTTTAGATTTTTAGATACACATGAAATCAATGTTGTAGGTTAAAATCCCTTTAGAATATATCAATTCAAATATTGATGTATTTATGTACTTTCATCTTGAAAATTCTTCTAAATATACTCTAGAATTCCCCCTACAAGACAGGGGGCATTTTTTTTAGTGTATATTAAATTTATTTGAGTTGACATCATGCCATAAGACAAGATCCTCAAATATAGTCTTATTTAGGTTGACATCAAGCTTTACATCAAAATCCCTGGATATATCCATAATTGTTACTGTTAAGTTGTAGAGCCTAACAGGAACAAAAATAATATATCTCTATGCATGAAAAGACAATCCTAAATATCAAGAAATCTATCTCTTAGATTTGCCAAATTTTAAAGATGTAGTTGAAAGAACTCCTGATTCTGAAAGCTTCAATCAACTGAGTTGGAGAAACATCAACCTATACATCCTAAAGTCGGACACGATAAAGGTCTACTCAACAAGCCCATACATGGTCGAAGTTGTTGATGCTTTCTCACTCAACAAGTCGAAAGAAAAGGCAAGAAAGAGTCTCCGCGTGATGAGAAAATCACAATCCACTAGCCTTAAGTCAAAGACTGAAGTTCTAAAGTCAAACTCAACAAGCTCAAATATGGTCGTCGACGCTCTTCACTCAACAAGTCGAGAAAAGACTAGTGAAAGACCATCCGCCATCGCCCAATGATGATAGTTATTCAATCTCAAATCGATCCAAATTTAGTGATTACAAGCAACCAGGATCCAAGAGATCTTTCTACTTGATCGATAGATCAAGGCAATCTGAGGAAACGCTCAACTCAGGGCTACCTCAAATTAATCTTCATATTACCTGCAAGGTGATATTTCAATTTATTCTCAAATGAGTTGATCAAGTTTAAAGCGCAGATCAAAGTCTATCTCCTCATCAAGTCCGTCAAAGCATAAAGCATAGGAACGAGGAAGCAATTCCATAGTTCAAACAAAGCTAATAGCCGAACTAAAAGAATTTTGTAGTTATTCAATCTGTTAAAGCACACGTTGCTAGACTAATAACTTAACATTGACTATATATATGCCGGAAGGCTGGGTCATTTGTATGTATCCTTCAACGAATCTGTCAAAGCAGCAAGCATAGGGTTCATGGAGTGCATACACTTCTCGATAAGTCAATAGGGACAAATCAGGTCAACCCTTCATCAAGTCCGTCAAAGCTAGAGAAGAATTTTAAATCCATTCAAGGATAAACCGACCTCAAATGGAATCACCCATCAAAACAACAGATAATTTCTCCATCAAACCTAGCCAAGCATGAAGCTAGGGTTGGAGGAGACTCAAATCTGCAAGAACATAAAAGAAAGATATCTTCAACAAAGCCATTGAAGCAGATAGTAGATGGTGAAGAACTCTTATATATCTGACAAGTCGATTCTGACAAATTGGTCAATCCCCATCATTTAGCATGCCTTGAATAAGGTAGCGTGCTAATGATAAATCTTATCAAAGCTAAGCCGCAAGCTTTTAAATGATCTCCAAATGGTCAACCGCCAACAAACATGACTCGCTTCATGAATGAATCACATTTTTGGGGGGCATTTGTTGACCTCCACATATGTGCCATAAGTCAAGACAAGCCCACAAGTCAAAATCGATGAACTTTGGAAGTGATCGTGCGCAAATCGAGGTCAAAATGCACTAGACATCATCAAAAATGGTCAAAATGACCTCTGATCGATAAAAGGACTTCACTGGCTCATTCAGAATGTCGAAATTGATTAGAATATAAATATTGCAAAACATAACAAGCAATTATTTAAGCACTCGAGCTATGAATGTGTCTACGCGCATATCAGAGTTGGGAAGCTAGATATTCGAACAACCTATGTTTATGAAATTGATCATGCTATTAGTTTTAAAATATCAAAATCTATCAAATGAGACTGTCTGCGCTCAATTCAGACAAATCTGTACAAATGTTGATTTGAAGTGATAGTGCACAAATCGATGTGGACATCACCAAATCAACTCAATGACCTCGACGAATGACTTTATCAATCGAATGTCAATTGGTCGATATATATATCGCATAAACTTAATGATTAACCGATCAAATGCTCAGTCATCAACATGCTTATAATATCGAGTTAGTAGGTGACGCAAAGTCAAAATGACCTCGTAAATTGATCACACCATTGATTTTAAAATGTCAAAATTTAATAAATGAGAATGTTCGCACTCAATTAACAAGTCAGAAAATTGAAAAAAGTTTATTAATGAAAGCATTTGAGTTAAAATTGACTCAATTTGGCGTCAACTCGAACCAAACGGACTCTTATCGCAAAACGGACTTAGGAGCACCAAATAGGAAAACTTGCAGCTAATTTTAAACTAAAAAGTATAAAACAAGAAAAAAGAGGGGAGCTTTAAAGCAAATTTTGGGAAGAATAAAATACTTATTTAAAATCTAAATGAAATTTGAGAGAGGCGAATATTAAACTCATAAATTTGGGGGAGGCGAATATTAAAATCACAAATTTTGGGAGAGACGAATATTAAACTCATAAATTTGAGAGAGGTGAATATTAAAGTAATAAATTTAGGGGGATTAATGCCAAACTTATAATAAACTGACAATAAACTCAAAATCTAAGGATGAATCTAAATTGAGTTTAATAACTCTTATACGAATGCAGAGGTGATTACTATGCTAGCTAATAAGCATAAGTGAGGCTAAAGCAACAAACATTGAAATCAGCATAACTTATCAAAGTGATATAAATTGAACATAATCAAATTGGGAAGAATTTTGAAAGCGTAAACAAATAAATTAAGTGCAAGAAATGTGCTAAGCTACAATCTAAATTGAAACACATTCTTCGCCAGGACCGCAACTCTTGTACAAGAAATGATGATACTAAATCAAAATTTATAAAATCATGGGCTTCCTTCAATCAAAATTAAGAATTTCATTATAATTATGATTTTAAAATCACCAAATCACTAATTAGGTGAAATTAGTTGCTTATATAAATTCTGGATAGAGATTTCAAGAAATTTTAACAAAAAGGTCTATAAAAAATGGAATTAAATAAAAATCTGAAATCATCATCATAATTCAAACAAAAAATTACCTAAAATTACTATACACCCGCATGTGCCCCCATACTATGCTGAATGCTTAAATTCAAGTGTTTGAGGATGTCACGTTGCTTCCTGCTTAGTCTTAGTCCGTTAACAAAACTTAAAAACCTATAATAAGAGCTTCAAATCAGTGAAATATTTGAGACATTAATTCTGTCAGGTGACAGTAGATCTAATCCTCTGTTAGCAGCTAAATAGAGTTGACATGATCTAAAGTCCTTCAACATATTCAAATCAATCAATTTTATAATCAAATCAGCTTTCAAATATCAATCTGAAACGGCTTAAATGAAACTCCATCACTAAAAATTTAAACCAAACTCAATCTATCCACCTTTCACAACTATTTATCCGGGGTGAAAAATTAAGCAAACTCTAGCTCACAAAGAGTCAATGTCAAATCAAGTGTTCTGTTATGTTCACACTTAATCAATTTCACGCCGTAGTGATGGGCTGTGTCCTCGAATGCATTTTGGCCAGGTTTCATGAAGTAGTTATGACCAGTCCTCGACGTGGTTTGGCATCCCACTCCATTATATTATTTATCACGATCAGATCCCGATGTCAATGGCTCTACCCTTTGAGTTGTGAATCGGGTATACTTGATGGGGCAAATAGCTCTATCAAGTGTAGACTTAAGATTATCTCCTTAGATAAATAACTAATCTATATACACCCGTATGTGCCCCGACACTATGCTGAATGCCAAAATTCATGTGTTTGAGGATGCTATGCGGGTTGCTTCCCGGTTTAGTCTTATGACTGGGTCTGGTGTAACAAAATCTAAAATCCTATAATAAGAGTTTCAAATGAGTGAAATATTTGAGAAACTGATTCTGTCAGATAACAATAGATCTAATCCTTTGTTAGTAGATAAACAGAGTTGATAAGATCTAAAACTCTTAAATATATTCTAATTAATCAATTTTCAAATAGCAATCTGAAACTTCTTAAATAAAATTATATCATTCAAAATTTAAATCAAATCCAATCTATCCACCTTTCGCAACTATTTGTCGGGGGTGACAAATTAAGAAAACTATAGCTCACAAATGAGCCAATGTCAAATCAAGTGTTCTGCTATGTTCACTCTCAATCAATCTCATGCCAGTAAGGATATGTCCTCCAACCTTGGCCAAGATGCTCCATGATGAAGGTATGACCGTAGTCCTCGATCGGTGGTTTGGCCTCCGCCATTATAACATCACGATCGATTCTGATGCTTCCAATGGCTTTGCCTTTGACGTGAATCATGTATACTTGATACAAATAACCTCTCGTTTAAGGTAAACTTAAGATTGTCTCCTTCAAACACCATCCCATGTCATAAGGATTTTTTGGACGACGTAACTCGTTGAGATGGATCCTTCTATCGTCGGGTCGACTACCTCCTTTACTAGACTGGAAGGCAGGGATGACGTAACCATGTGATCTAGATGAGGCACGTCATCATTCCCCCAACCATTCGGTTTAAGTTGAAATGATAAATTTCATATCTTAAATTTTAAAACTCTACATCTACTATCTACATTCAACATCTAATGAATAGCCTTAATCGAAAGTTCTCTCTCACCACCGAGAGGTAATTAACTATGGTTTATGCATGGAAACCTAGAACCAGATCTAAAGTTCTCACCAAATGAGGATGAAATCTCTAGGTAGTGTCTTATCACTATTCATCTGACTTTTGAAAATTACATGACACTTTAAACACTCTTTTCATCGAAGAGGTCGGTGGCAGAATTTTCGGAGCTCACAATAAAAATTACCTTATTTTTTTAGAATTAAATGAGAATTTAACACTTGTTGTTGTTGAGAATGAGGGCAAAGGAACCTCAATGATGAAGTGAATCTGGGGTATGCCAATGAAGAAGGGACTTTAGGAATTTTAAGAGTACTACCATTAGATTGTTCATAATGAGATCAAAAATCAAGTCTTCGCTCAAAAAATCACTTTTTGCCAAAAATCCCTCTCCTGAGAGCTAATCTAAAGGCAATCTGTAAAGTTTTGATAACTATCAATTTCCACAACCACCTTATCATTTGGGGCCTTTAGATAAATTCAATAGATGAGTCCACGAGTAAGAGATTACCAAACAACCATCCAAAAGAAAATTGTATAAATTTGTCAAAAGGGGGTTCTTAAATTATGTAAAAGAATTTAAATAGGAACAATAGGAGATTCGAATGAAAATTAAATATCATATAGATAGTCTCATTAAGAAGCCACCAATAAACTTTTGATTTCTTTACAAAAAAATATTTTACAGTCCTCAATTCAAGAGAAGTTGAGGTGTAATGGATTGAGCAATGAAACAAAAAAGTTTTCATTAAGCTACATAAACCTCTTGCACAAACCACTTAGGCTGAAATTTCATTAATACCAGTGAATCAGAACAATAGTAATCCACTCGTAACGTACTCGAAAGAACAACACATTTTGCCCAGAATGATTGAAGTTAAATTGATAACCAGCAGAAAACTGAAACCTCAAGTCATCCTTCCTCATTACAGGAAGATAGGTACATATACACATATTTAAGTGCTAATATTAAAAATGATTAGAAGTTAAATCAGCTCCCAAGAACCGCCATGGAGAGATCGAGATTAATCTTCTTCGCAGTGTCCTGCGGCGTTGAGAGGGATAAGGAGAGCTGCAGGTTATCATTTTCTTTCTTCTCCTTATTATGCCCTTCTTCAGTAATATTCTTCTGCATGTACAAATATGAGAACTTTACGTAATTTATTATTAAAAACTGATGTGATAATATATAAAAATGATCAATTATATTGACACAAATAATAAGCTCAATAAATGAATTATAATATGAAAAGTGCCCCAGCTCGAATGAGATGAAATATCTAGCTGCTGACTATCTACTTCAATATGTATATCTATCTATATATATATATATATATATAGAAAAAAGGAAGAAGGCATTTTCTTTTCTTGTGGCAGTACCTTGAAAGCATCTGACTGTTCATCCCTGAAAAGATCGTCACATGAGAACTCAGTCACTGTTCTCCACTCCAATTGAGTTGGGTAAAAATAATCAAAATAGAATTGGGTAGCAGCTGCATCAGAGCTTCCTTGAATAGATGGAGACCAAGATGATATGAACTGTGTCTCCATTCTTAATCTATTTAAAAAAATATACAAAAAAACAGAAATATCATTCTATTTTTTTTCACACTGATGTGATTTTATTAATTTTTGTTCCTTTTTAAAAAAATGATTTATAAATGGCTACCTTTTAAATGAATATATTTGATCATAATGAGTAGAGAAATGCTTGGGCTTTGACAAAGAGGGACCGATATCAACAGGTTCGTTCTCATCAACAACAACACTGTGTTCATCTGCATTCCCATCAATATGGTCTGCTGAGTCTCTTTTTCTTGTTGATTGTCTCTCTTCTGCTGAATTAGAACCTGCATTTGTTTTCTTTCTTCAGAAATTTGATTCGCTGATTTAGAAAAATGGCATTTTAGAGTTGCAAATCAGGAAAAAAAGAGTCAATTATATAAGGAAATTACGAATAGATTTTTGAAGTAGCTAATTACATCAATTTGGAGTGATATTAAATGAAAAAAAATAGTTATAATACCTTAAGAGAGCCTACACATATTCGAAATAAAGCCAAGGACTTGTTTGGGATCAATATTATTTTTTGTCTTTTGTTTTATTTTTATTCTATTAAAAAAAAACTTGGTTATCATTTTTATTGTTTTTATTTTTAAAACTAAATCATATCATTTTTTAAAAAAAACTCAAATAACTTTTGGATGATTTAAATATTTTTAATAATAATTATTAATATCAAATATATTTTATTTTGAATCAAAATATAGATAATAGAAAATAAAAATAAAGAATACAAAACAGAAAATAAAAGTGATCCCAATCGGATCATAAGGAAATGCTTCAATAATCAATTCATATTAATGTTTATAATTAATAAATTCAAATAAAACAAATTCCTTATAATAAATTATGTTAAACTCTTATTTATTTTTGTCAGTGAGTGTTATTGTAAATTATCAACGTATGGTACATTTCAAATATACAGTGGCCCCTATGTTGATAGCAGTACTATTATTCTGTTTCATCGTCTTCCTCCAATTTTTAGCTTATTCTTTCAGATTAAAAAAATATCTAATAATCTTTAAAACTAGAGGTGTCTTTAAATGGAGAGAAATTATTACGTTTAAAGAAGCAGATAGATATAAGATTATTTTTATCATTTTATTATGATCATTATGAATAGAATATTATATTATTTAAACTTAAAAATATCTCATATGAATTCTAACATATTATGAATAATATATTAAAAAATTATTTTTAAAATATTATTATTTATATTGATGATATTCTTATATTTTTTAATTCTATAAATAAATATTTTAATTATTTAAAAAATTTAAATGACTCATACCAAAAAATGATTTAGTTATTTTTGCTCTAAAAATTAAATTATTTCAAACCGAAATAAAATTTTTGGGAGAGTCCAAATATAACTCTAGTTTTAAACTCCAATAATATTACATTACATAATGAGTATATAGTATATATGTATACTACACAGTATATGCACATTATCTGAATTATATACACATGCAGTGTACTCATCACATAGCACAATATTATTGAAGCCCAACTGTAGAGCTACATTCAGACTCCATATATAATAATTTCTCCTAAATCAAAAAATTTACATTAAATAAAATATTTTATTTCATCTTAAAATGCAATTGCAATCCCGGAGTTAGTAATATTTATGTAATCCTTTTGTATTGAATAAATTGAACTTAGAAATCTATATTTAACATGCTTTCTAAGCTTCTTGCTCAATGGGTGTGTTAACATCATAAAAAAATTAGAAAAATACACTAAATTTTTTTGTTATATTAATACTTCAATAAAATAAAAAAAATAAAATAATACAGGTTATTAAAATGTTTTATTATAGTGATACTTTTAAAATAAAATTATTAAATATTGATTATTAATCATATTTTAATAAACTTGTCAAGGAATATCTCTTTTAACTTTAAATTTATTGCTAAAGCTTGATTGATAACCAATTTATGATTAAAGATTAAGATTAGCCGTACTTAGGCAAGAAAATCACGTCAAGTTTTTTAGTTAACCAATAAATAGTAATAACTCGTATAAAATGTGATTATAAAACAAAAAAATATGAATATAATATTTTTTAACTATTCTTCTACAAAATGAAAATAAAAATAAGCATTTAGTCAAATAAAATGTTACTGTCATTTAGAATAATATGACTTTTAAGATATCCCTCTCAATTCTCTTGCTCTATCTTATTTACATTAACTTTTTGCTACAGATTTGTGCATATTCGTATATTTTATTAGCGCTCAGTGAAGAATTCATAAAATAAATTAAATAAAATTGTTAATTTTCGGATAGCTTGAAAAATATAAATTGATTTTGCAGTAATAAAAAAAGTTATTTATTGCGATTATATATATATATATATATATTAATGTAATAATATTTAATATATATATATATATATATATATATATATATATATATATATATATATATATATATATATATATATAATATTATATGTTAATTCTTAAATAAATTATATTTAGTCCTACAGGCATTATCCACATGATACAAAAGAAAAAAAAAATACAGAATGGAAGAAAACCGGGTTTTGAGTGGTCAAAGGACGGCCAAATAAGCCAACTCCGAAAATCTAAAGAAAAAAATCTACTTCATAGATTTTCTTACCAAAAAAAAAAGAAAATAAATAAATAAAAATAGAAGATTTCACCAAACGCCTTCAATACTGTCAACTTCTTCAAAGAAAAATATTCACTAAGAATATTCTACCGCAGAATATAAGAAATAATTAAGACTAAAAATAAGCTGCATTTTTCATTTGATAACAAAATCACAGAAAATCTTTTAATTCAATTGAACACTTCGAAATTTTATAACAAAGAAATTAGACAATCATTACCTGATCTCCTCCCCTCTTCCATGCGGATTCTATACATCTATGAAATAGCAAAGCAGAAGTCTTGTTATTCAGCTATTGTTTTCTTTTCTGAAAAGAAAATCACAGAAAATAAGCAGCATATATACACGAAATTTAACCTGAAGACGACTCTTGATATGAGAGAGCTGTATATCTGAACATCTCATTAGTTCTCTGATTCTTTTAGGTGTAGCTTCTGCTTTGTTGTTGAAGAAGAAGACATCAAGATAAAAACTAAGTTAGAAAGAAAAAAAAAACCTCAGAAAAGAGAAAAGTAGAATAGGAAAAGGAGATCGAAAGCTTACTTCTTGGGCAGCCAAGATCTCTCACTGCTTCATCAAAGAGTTGTTTGAGCTCGTCTGACCAATTGAAGCGAGGCTTGCTTGATCTGATATAGGGTCGAACTTGACCGTTGCTTCTGCGGGATACCATAGCTTCTCTCTCTCTCTCTCTCTCTCTCTCTCTCTGCATGGAAGGACTGAGAAAGAAAGGCTAGCCAAGTTTTACATGCTGTGGCTGCTTAAATAATCGCGGGGAGCCAACTCTATCTTCTGTCTTTTCGATCTATCCTTTACCCTACAGGAGTTTTGATGTTCCTCAAGTATGAGATCGGATGGGTAAATAAATATATTGTGGGTTTATATATTATAGATAAACATATTGGTTTTCAAAGAAAGAAAAAAAAAATCAACTCTGGAAATGGTTTCGTAAATTTTAGACAATTGATTTGTTATATAAATTTTTTATTTTAATGGGGGGTTGAAGAGTGCTTTTTTTCATATAATAATTGTCAAAAAATTAAAAAAAATTGCGGGATAATAAAGTTATACCATTTTAATTACAATGACAAATAGTTGTCATTGTTATTATTTTTCAATTATTAAAACAAACAGAAAATTAAAGAGAATAAAATTAAAATCATCAAAAATATTTTCACTTTTATATTCGAGAAATATTATTTTATATTTTGTGAATTAATAAATTGTTAACATTATTTCTATATAACATATCATTAAAGGAAAGTGATATAACATGTAGGTTATTAATTTCCCTTATAATGCCTTCATTAACTTTATCAGATCACATAATTTTAAATTCTTAAAATAAATAATTTTAAAAGTTAAGAAAATTCGTTCTTAATATAGTAAAGCATATCTAAAGTAATACTGTCTAAAGTGATATCTTATCTAAAGTGATAAATCAATTCTGGCCCCAACTGTATGATCGCAGATATCAGACCGCCTAAAGTGATAACCTCAAAGTGATATCCTACCTGAAAGAATATCATTTTAGACATTT
Source organism: Cymbidium sinense (assembly GCA_021442155.1). Taxonomy (NCBI): domain Eukaryota; kingdom Viridiplantae; phylum Streptophyta; class Magnoliopsida; order Asparagales; family Orchidaceae; genus Cymbidium; species Cymbidium sinense. Next base: position 187,739,584 of record CM038218.1, on the reverse strand, counting down.
TAGACAGCTTTTACTTTCGTATGTCATTCGTGTCTCAGATTATTTAAAAAAGCATAACTCAATTATTTAAGTAAAGATCTCATACTTAAAATTGGTTTATGATCTATTATCTGTATAATTTGTCACGTGTCTGACATTTCATTAATAAAAAAATATACATCAAAAGGTATATATACAAAACATACAAACTAGTCATATTTATTAAGGATTAAGCACAAAGTAATGAAACTAGGCGTGAGGACAGCATCAGCTAAAATGGTGGTTGGTGTATTGATTGAGAATACTTTAAATTGGTGCATGAGAACAGAGACAAATTCCTCTCCTGGGTTTATCACTGAAATGCTTCTGTGTCACCTGAAAAAGGTTGAGGAAATTCTTCAGACCATCGAGAGCTTCTGATCTTGCCGATATCATTGTTATGACTGAAGAGTTGCAGCTTTGACCCACCCACCCCACCATTTCATCTTGCAACTTAAAACTTAACTCTCTCTCTCTCTCTCTCTCTCTCTCTCTCTCTCTCTCTTTGTATATATCAAATTTAATTATATGTCTGACTACTTATCCTTAATTTCAACTCACATGAGTTTCCAACAAGTCGACTTTTATATGTCTGACTCATATGCTAAACATCTAGCTACGATGGATTCAGATTATACATTTTCATTATAGTTATGCAATCTTGCAAATTTAACAATATAAAATTTAATTTAATTTTAATTATAAAAAGTAAGAGTAAATTGTCTTTAATGAGCGATTTTTGAAGTACTCTATTCATCGAGCAATTTAGCCTTAGATAAATCTGTATTTAAGGAAATTTATTTCCATATGATAAATCTTTTTGAAAATTTATTTCCATTGGAGTGAGAAATGCAAACTTATGAATGCAAATAAAGGTTGCATTTAGGGTAGCGGTGTGAAAATACATTACGTTGGGCCACATTTTGCAGATTCTTCGGTGGCAAATTGTGTTTTCAAACTCAGCTGACTGAGTGCGGTGATTATCTGAAAGCTACGATATGATATTTTTAAAATTAAAAAAAAAATTATAATACCCATCACATCTACTCTGAGTTTAATAAACTGGAAGTCTTCTTCAATTTTGTTATTCATTTGCAATAATAATAATTATTATTTGATGGTATATTAGATTGTTAATAAAAAATATTATAAAAAAATTATTTCAGCTCAAATAAATTTTAAAACTATATTTATGAGTGTGTGATTCTAGCAAATAAATAAAATTTTTAAAGTCTTCAAGAATCTCATTTTTAAAGTTTAACATGATTCATTTCAAACAGTTCTAAACAAATCGACTCTTAAAGCATGTGCCAAATTAGAAAATCACAATAGAAAGAGAGAGAAAAAGTATTGCTAAAGATAAAAATAAGAAGAGATTGAGTTGTTGCACTCCCTCCGTTACTCTTTTTTCTTTTTCACATTTAATGTCATTTACGTTAAACTTATACTTATATAAAATTCTAAATAACATCTGACCATTCAAATTCTTACTTTCCATCTTTCTTCTTTAGTCAAAAATTCAATTATTTTGGTTGAAGTATCACTATAGAAAGCGATTTAGAAAAACAATGTAAGGGAAATGTTTCATTAAACCAAATACTTTACCGAAAACTTTCTTTGAATGACATAATAAATTGGTAATCATGTAAATGACTCATTTGCTTTTGTATTTATTTTCATGGATAAAATTTTGAACTACTTTTATGTTTACATCAATTTGATTATAATTTTCACCACTTTCCAATCTCTCTCTCTCTCTCTCTCTCTCTCTCTATATATATATACAGATATAGATATAATTTTCTCCAAATAGTTCAATTCCTCCACCTCAGGAATGTGCACACCTCTATCCAAAGTTGAAACTGTCTTTTCAATCAGTCATGCTGGTGCCCACCTCTAGACAAAAGGGAAATTTTTTGGCAGGAATAGAGGAGAAAAGGAAGGAACAAAGAAGCCATGAAAAAGACCTCTCATTGTCTCCTCTCCCGTGCGTAGGGAGAAGTGCAAATTTGAAAGCTCAGTCACTCTATCTAGCTGGCTCCTCGGCTGCTTAGCTTGCTACTGCCTCTGAAACCTCTGAAAATTCCTCTTGCCCCATTCATTTTGTCAATGCTATCGCCTGATGCATTATTCCCACTGCCAAAATAAATAAATTTCTTCTAAATTATATGGAGCAAAGCGAGACTAAGGAGCAGTTGGAATTAATCTCTTCTCTTTATGAGAATAATGATTCATTTGAACTGTTTAAATAATATTGTCCTGTTCAATGTTTTATATAATTTTTTTAAGAGTGTTATGCATGCAGCATTGCTGTCATTACATCATATACATGCACTGTTAATTCCCTATAGCTATGTCTCTAATAATTATATTGCTTCTTTTAATTTGTTCTGTTCCTCTTATTTATTCAACTGTAATGGATTTTCAGGCTATCAACGCATGCTCTCACGATACTAAGTAGAGTGTTTTGTGAGTGCATGACATGATTTTATCATAAACCTAAAAACTTATATATATATATATATATATATATATATATATAGAGAGAGAGAGAGAGAGAGAGAGAGAGAGAGAGTATTATCATGAAAATATATAGTTTGTTTTGATAATTATTGCCTTAGAGCCGTTTCAGCCATAGGCAGCTGAAATTCCTGTCGCCTATGAGAGAGGTGAAAATCTCACATAGCCTAAAAGAAGTAAATGATTTTTTTTAGGAAAGTGCATCAATAAACAACAAGAAACTGCTACACGTTGCTTTTGTTTGTACCTCGCTTTGTCTTTCTTGACTTTTTTTTCCTGATTATTTTTATTTTTTCTTTTTTTTTTTCTTTTAATGTCACTTCATACCCTTAAAAAAAGCACACCAACCCGAATTCTACAGTTTGTATACTATGCTAACATCATGCCCCGTGCTATGCACGGAACCTTTTCATTTATGAAGAAAGAAATAATGTCTCAAAAAGAAAAAAAATAAAAAATAATAATGACATGAAATAGTTTTTTTTTTTAAAGATATTTGAACGAATTTAATTATAAATTTATATATAATATATATACAAGAACTTTTTTTTTTTGAAGAATGTGAGAGCCTTAGCTCAATATATTTCAAATGAAAAGATTATACAAGGTTACATAGAACAAAAGGACTTACAATTCCAGAACTTATAAGGAAGAAAACAACAGATCAGACCCAGAAAAGGAAGAGCATATTACAACTCAACCCAAAAAATCGGTGCGTGATCTTTCTAGTTAATACACTTTAATGCACAGCACTCAAAATAAAATCATCTGTAATATATAGTAGTAATTATAAATCATAATTTCTGGACTCAGACTTTGATAAAACCGGGAAAGATCCCAAGCATACATACATGCCGGCACCGATCCTCCGGTTGGTGAAGCATAACTCTATCCAAGGTTCTTGTAATGAGCATCCAAGTGCCAAGATTTGAATAGGTAAACATAAGTGTCATCATAGTCATTTCGATACCGGCAACCATGTCCAGAGACCCCAAAGACACCATATATCAGTCCAACAAGCAGCAAAGGTATAGCAGAAATTAGGAATAGGCAGCAAAGGCATAGCAGAAATTAGGAAATCCTATTCCTCCAACTTAAGATGATATGCTTAACACTGGCAGGCCAGGACTCATTAACCTTCCATCTTGCTATTTTAAAAGCAATTCGATCCATAATTTGATCGAGTAAGACAGTGAGGGGAGAAACAGAGTGAGTAATAAGTCTTTTGTTTCTTTCTCTCCAAATACAGTAGACTAAAATAGCAGTAGATAGAAAGTGAATCCTTTTGCTAATTTTATGCACATTAGGTTCCAGACTATTCAAAACTTGTTGCAGAGTAGGTTGCATTAAAAAAAATTGCCATTGGGAAGTATACTTCTTATTAGATGCATCGAGAATGGACATTCAAAAAAGAGATGTGAATGTGATTCAGAATCACTAAGACAAAACTTGCATGTAGTATGGATACCAAGCCCTCTTCTAACAAGCAAATCAGATGTTTTTAACCCCCCTAGATAAGCCATCCAACAATAGATAGCGAATTAATTAAAGACAACCGAAAACCAAATACTTTTAAACCAATTAACGGGTAAGTTCTCAAAGAGTGCCTGTTTAAAATCCCGACTAGTGGGGTTACGCAGTAAACCCCAAGCAATCCAGTCCTCACCACCAGCAATAGGAAGAGATTCAATAGTAGCATATAACAGCGGATATTCAACAGCAAAATAAGTTGGAATTCTCCAATGGCCCTCTGAAATAAAGGAACAAAGCTTTGCATCTTTATAATTAAGCTGTAAGTGTCGGTCATTAGAATCCCATGCATTAACCATAGATTTATTCTCACACCAAGGATCAAAGAGCAAAGAGAAAGTTTTACCATTCCCTATGTGATAGTTTAATTTATCACGATAGCGATTTGCATACAATTTCATTTCCTTCCACATAGGGGAGACTTTGTGAATAAAGGGATTCCAAATAGAACCATATTTACACCGGTTAGCAAGAGAGAATCTGTTTTAGAGTCTTCCACATAGTTTTGATTTTACATAATGAATTAAGAGAGAATGCAGAGAGAATGCCTATTCCACCTTTCTCCTGGAGAGGTTTTGTCCCATGATATAGTAGTAAGTTTATTTGAAACCCCATTATGATAGAAGAATCTTGAAGTGAGAGAGTATATTTGCTTTAAAACACCTTTGGGAATGATCATAGATCTAAACCAATAGGATATGAAGTTGTTAACCGAGGATCGAAGTAATTGCAACCTTCCTCCAAGAGACAAAAATTTACATTTCCAACCAGCAAGCCATCTTTGCAATTTGTCAAATAAACTTGAGAAATTCATGAGTTTGGGAGATCCCAAAGTTAAGGGAAGACCCAAATATTTGATAGGAAAAGCACTTTGAGTAATATTAAGGATATTACAAAGATTTTTCACCTCCCTAGAGCCTTTAGAGAAACAAATGAGGGATTTATCAAGATTTACAACAAGTCCAGTATATTTTTTTAAGCTCTCAAGACAAAATTTCAGAGAGCCCACCTAATGTCTCAAGACTATACAAGGAGATCATCAAGAAAAGCAAATGAGAAATTTTACAAGTCCCAGCAATAAGAGGTCTATATCTAAATAAATTAACCTCTATCGATTAAACAAGAAAAAAAGTGCCAATAGCTATGGTGAAAGGGAATGGGGATAAGGGACATCCTTGTCTAAGTCCAAATTTTGAAGAAAAGTAACCTTTAATTTCCCCATTTATAGTAGAAAGGAACGCCGCTGATACATGCTTTCACCCAATTAATAAATCTATTAGAAACCCAATAGATTGGAGTCTATGTAGGAGAGCCTCCCTAATAGAATCAAATGCCTTCCTGAGATCAAGTTTAGCAAGAAAAACCCCTTGAGATTTGTTATGAAACAACTCATTACAAATTTCATAAGCCATAGTAATGTTATCTGAAATATCCCTTCCTTTAACAAATGCAGATTGAGCTGGATTAATTAAATGAGGAAGGACCTTCTTGAAGCAAGAACTTTGGCTATAACTTTGTAAAAAGTGTTACAAAGTGATATTGGTCTATAGTCAGATATTGAATTGGAATGTTTAACTTTAGGAATCAAAGTTATCAGAGAATGTTTCAACTGCATGAAGCTTACGGTTTTGAAAAGTTGCATTTAAAAAACTATTTCCAGTAACTTCCCAAGAGGTAGAGAAAAATTTGGAAGTAAAACCATCTGAACCTGGGGCTTTATTCTCACTTATACTATATAAGGCATCTTTAATTTCCTGATCACTAATGTCAGCCTCCAAACCCATAATAGAATCCAGAGTGAATTTTAATCGAATATCTGCAGATGAAAGAGTCGATGAGCTGCTTAAAGAGAGTCAATAGTACTAATTCTCGCCTATGGAATCGATCATATAAGACACCTTGTCAAGGAGCTCCCTAATGACATTAGAGCTTCTCCTTTCTTTGATTGAAAAGTATAAAACTTAAGATCATCAGGAGGAAGTAAGCCAATGAGCCTTAGCACGTTGCTTAACCCATGCATCCTCCATATGTAGTAGACTAATATAAGATTCTTTAATAACCTTAGTTTCAGCTAGTAGGAGGTTATCAGTTGGATTCCTTTCCAGTTTTTCAAGAATTTCTTTTTGATTCCATTTTGCCTTATCAATTTGGAGTTGCAAATGTGATGAATCTCTCATAGATTCTTTAAGTGCCCTTTTAACATTTGATAATTTGTTTGCAAGAATAAAGATTGGATCACCAACCACATAACTCTTCCAAGCAGCATTTGTAACCTCCAAGAAATCGGGTGAAAGGGTCCAATAATTCCTGAACATAAACCGAGTTACTCGAACAGTAGAATGGTTCATGAAGATAATGAGAGGAGAATGATCCGAAGAGAGAGGAGGGAGAATTTTATAAAACGAGGAGGGGAATTTATCCAACCAAGCAGCATTGCAAAAGACCTTATCAAGTTTACAAGATATGGGATTATTGGTTTGCTGATTGGACCATGTATAGAATAATCCCGTACTTGGGAGCTCAAGAAATTCACAATCATGTACACAGGAAGAGAAAGAAAGAGTATTGGTAAGAGACAGAGGGATACCGCCCATCTTATCCTTATGGGAAAGACCGCAATTGAAATCACCCATCAACAACCAGGGTTCCGTAATACCAACAGCAATCTCCCTAAGGGAACTCCAGAGAAGGTTTCAAGATTGAGCATCATTTTCAGCATAGATACATGTAAGAAAAAAAGGAAGGGTTACCATTAGAAGAAACGGAACCATGAATAAATTGATTAGAAACAGCCAACGGTTTGAAATCAATTCGCTCAGAACACCATTTAATCCAGATTCGGCCACCAACCGCAATCTCAATATTGGAACAGCACGATTCAGAGGGAAACATCAAAAACTTACGTAAAAGAAAAGGGTCTCTATAGGATTCAGAGTTGATCTTAGTTTCCAGAAAGCAAAAAAGATCCAATCTGAACTCCTTAATAAGTCTCAAGCAATCCTGTTTACGGCCTTGAGCAGCTAGGCCTCTAACATTCCAAATACCAAATTTAGGAAAATTCATTGGGGAGGAAAGGAAGAGGGTTTTTTACCCTTTTTTTTACCTTTCTGATTGGAGACTGTCGCATTGGAGCTTACCGTGATGTCTCCTCCTTCTAGGTATGACTTTGAAGTAGATATAAGAGTCTTTCCCTTATCTATACCTATTAATTGATCATACTGCTTGGGAGAAGAGGAGGAAGATCGGGTAACTACACCCTACTTTAGAGGATCACCAGTAGAATGGACTCCCTCTAAATTTGTTTCCTGGAGGGTGGGATGATCTGCCGAAGCCTCAGATGTGTCATCAGGTGAGTGAGAAAGAGTGGGAGGTTGGTTAAGGTCGTCGGAAAGAACAGTTTTTGGGATCGCTGCAACCTCCTCTGCTTCACTAAGAGGAGTTTCAACTTCCATTATCTCACCTTGCTCTGCTAAGGCTGAGAAATTGTTTACTAGAGGAAGCGCATTGGCTGGTTGACGGCTACGACTCCTTCCCCTGTTTGGGATACGATTCGCAATCGGTTGTTGAGGTAAAACTTGACCTCGGTGGCAAGAAGTATCACTATGTGTAAACGCGTGAAGCATTCCAAATCATAAACAATTGGTCGACTAAACTTCTTTCCATTCAAGTTAATGAATCGAGTCGAAGAACCGAGGATGTAATGCATACGAGAAGAGCAAGGTGATCCTTGCTTTGGAAGCCGTAAGGTTGTCGACGGCTAGGGGAATACCAATCACACTTCCTATTTTCGAAAACCCATTTTCATTCCAACAACATAAAGGAAAGTTAGGTAACTTGATCCATGGGATCTCCACGGATCCTTGGACGGCCGGAAATCCCAAGTCCACTTTTGAAAGATAAATGGCCTGTCGTTTAGAAAACAAGGCCCATCATTCCACACAGCGTTGTAATCTTCAATACAGGTAAACTTAAATAAAAGAAATCCCTTCGAGATAATACCAAGATTCCCCTTAAACCGCCATTTCTTTTAACGCAGCAACGAGAGCCATAAAAGGACGCTTGCCATGATGACCAACTAGAGATAAATTCCACTCCTACCGACCTTCCATCGATCTTCCTAAAAAAGGATACTTCAGAGGTAACCGGTGGAATGAAGGATAGCGGGAAATCCCTGCTTTTTTCATTTTGAGCGAGCAACAACTCCTTCCAATTACAATGGCCACGGGATCCCTCCTTGGAAGAGCCCGCAACCGAAATTGATGGAGATAAGGAAGAAAGTGACGGGAAGGTATGATTGAGAGTACCCATAGAAAGAAATGCTAAAGGAAAAAGGGGGGCTGATCCCACTAAGAGCCAGGTCGAGTGGAAGATGAGTGGTAGAGCAGGAGAGAGATATGTTGGATATTAAGGGAGGAGAAGGAGGAGAAGGAAGGCGCTGGTGTGAGGCTCCAAAACGGGAGAAACCCTAGCCGCATGGAGCTTCTTAATTTCCCTTTATACAAGAACTTGAACCTAAGGCCTCTTTATTAAAAGTCAAAACTATCAACAACTAGATTAAGATGTCTTATACGAAATAATTTTATTCATAATAAATGTTAAGAAAAGAATTGTAGGGATGACTTTAATTTTGAGATGGCGGGATTTTTAAAACCTACACAATAGAGGTAAGAGAGAGAGAGAGAGAGAGAGAGAGAGAGAGAGAGAATGCACGTGCAAGATAAAAGTCATCCCTCATATTCATATTAGTAATAAACTTCATTAGCTTAGTCCTACTTAATTGATAGTCATTCATCAGTTGATAAACTAATGAGCTCAATATCCCAGCTACCCTAATTTTCTTCTATCATGATCTTCTATAGAATTTTCAATAATAGATTACTTAGACCTCCTCAAATGGCCTAAGTTTAGCACTTCTAATTTCAATGAATGCTAGGGTTTATGACTCAAATTTTAGGCATTAATAATTGAGGATTTGGTGTAATTCATAAAGCTTATTTTATTGATTTTTGCTACTAATTTCACTATTGAAGTTGTTCTGCCTCCTCCCTTATATTAATAATAAATCTCAAGTTATAGAACATGCTAAATACCATCTTAATCATAGATAATTTCTCATAAATTATTGAATTAGGAGATGCCAATGCCTTAGGATTGAAGCTTCTACTATTCTTAATCATGTTGATAGTGTATTCAAACACTTGCTCTTGTTTTGTTGCCTAAATATGTTGGTCCTTTGAAAGATCTTTTGATTTATGCTTAAGCTCCTTTAATTTTACATCTTCATTTATCATATAATCGTCCTATTGATTATATGATAAAGATTACACTTTTCTAAAGAATGTGAAATTTTTCATATAATCATCCTATTGATGACATCGCATAAAAAAAAGTACTTACGAAAAGTCCTTATATTACTAAATCATCACTTAAATTCTAAGAGCTCTATGATAGTTCTAAATAGAACATATGGTACAACTAATTAGCTCATTGTAGCTCCTACAAGCTATTATAGCTATTTTATAATAACCATTTATGACCCCCTCCCCTCCTATAACTTCAATTTATTAATAAAAAATAAATTTTTTATTTATTATATTAATTTTATATAATAAGAATATTCAAATCAAATGGAAATATTTAAATATACATAAAAGAACATATAGAATGATTTTAATGAAATAAATTTTTAAAGAAATCATGAAAATAGTGCTTTTAGTGTCAAGCATTAAAAGCTATACATTTATTCACAGTAAAATTTTTATAAAAAAGGTCAAATTAGACTTTCAAGTTACTCTCTTGTTTTAGATTTAGATCACTACACTTTATTTCAATTAAACAATTAGTAACATAAAAAAATTGTATTCAAATAAATTTTTTGTGTGTAAGTATATATATATATATATATATATATATATATATATATATATATATATATATATATATATATATATATATATTTATCGAAGACCTGCAAATCTTTGAATAAAGGCACGTTCAAGTGGTTAATGATTTTTGCTCTTTATTATAGGCTCATATTCTACCTTAGTAATTGATTAATTTTTATTAACTTCATTTTTTTTATCTTTTTTTTAAAAGATTATTTTTCAAATAGATTAAAAAAAAAAGAGAGAGTCAGCAAATGTTGTCTGAATGTTGGCTCTAAGCAAACAGATTAAGTCCATTGCCTGACCTATATTTTGTTGTTCAATAAAACAATTAATAATGCAAAAAAAAAAAGAATTTAATATAATAAAGATGTAATAAATATTAAAAATAATTTAATATAGCTTAGATGATAAAATAATATTTTTCACTAATTTTAGATCTAATATTTTAATTTAAGATATTTCATTATTAAATATTCTGAATATTATTGTAAATCATAAATTTTAGACATAATATTTTAAAGTTTTTTATTTTTTTAATTATATCTTTTATTTCTAGTCATCTGATTAAAATTAAAAAAAAATTAAAATTTGATTTCTTCAAAAATTGATTTGTTTCATGGGTTCATCAAAAATGATTTTGGATTTGGGCTGAAACTATTTAAAAATGCAACCAATTTAGCAGCATTTCATTCATAGGAAAAATTAAGGAATTTAGGTTATTTTTAGTACGTCATTTTTATTTTACAATTATTTTATTATAAATGGAACATATAATGTATATTATATATGACTGGATCAATAATAATATGTGCTTAGATGCATTTTGGTGCGAGAACCAAAGAGATGTGGAGGTATTTAATAAGGGTGCCCTGCTACTGCTAGCCTGCATTTGCAATTATATACTTGATAAATTCATAATAAATTCAGCTATCTGGCGGTGTAGTTTGAACTTCGAGGAAGACATTATTGTTTTCCAACTTTATCTTTTTATTTATTTATTTATTTTTGAAGTCTATACTAATTTTTAATTTAACGAGAGAAAATATTCTTATGTGATGATATATGTTAATATCGTGTATCTATTGTATAAATGATGAGTCCATCAATATGATTGACAACAGTGTAGTTAGAGGCCAATTATTAGGATATTATAGTCTAGCGATGATTCGATGATGACAATAAGTTGACAAACTGATTATGGTGGTTGGACAGCTGTTAAGTGAAACAAGTCGAAAATAACCGCAACGTTGACGCTTGATGTTATGATGGTGGCCAAGTGATTGAGACCAGCCCGAAGCATGTGCCAAAAGAAGGTGGTAGTAGTCCAAAGATGGCGGCCAAATGGTGGTAGGGTGGTGGATCAACAATGGTGGTTGGATGGTAATTTGACGATAGTGGTGCTTTGAGATTCATCAAGCTTTAGAGCTCTCTCATATCTCTAGTTTAAATTCTTCATGAAGAATGAAGACATATGTATAGATTTTTTGAATGTCATTCTTTATAAATATAAACAAAATTCAAATCACTCTATTGAAAGGCTTACAATGACCCTATTTGATTATGAGATGTATTTCAAACATTTGGATATCCAAATGAAGTCATAATCAAGAAATCTTGAGCTCGTAAGATTCTCTTCATCGAGACGTTCGATTTGATTATAAATATGTCGTTTTTGGAAGTTATTTAGGAATCTGAATAATATATCAAAATTTTAATTATATTTGAAGTGTTAAATTTATGTTAATTTAGATTTCGATCAAATTGCCTTTAACGTTGTTGAGTTTGCCTCATTGGGATGGTTATATTGACAATGAGATAGCCAAAAGAGTGTTAAAAAAATCAACATTATTTTACACCTAAATATGAAGTTTTGGTTCAGATTTATAACGCAGTAGAAGTTTAATTAAAAGAGTGACTTTATAGTTATTTGGTTTTACAAATTACGATTTGACATTGCATTAATGCAGTGTAGTGGAATTAAGAGAAAAAGAAGATAAGATTTAATTGAGAGTTTAAATTTACGACTTTATCATTTTATGACAATAATGAAAGAATCAGATTGACGTCACGGTGGGGGTGCAGCGACGGTGGGCGGTGGTGTGGCTACGTGGGCGGCGGCGGCAGTAAGACGCGGGCGGCGGGCACCCAGTGGCCGGGCAAGGCCAGCCCATCATTTTAGCGAGATTGAATTAGATTCAAATCCAAATACAAAGAACCTACTTTTCAGATTTGAAATACACCTAATTTTACTTTACTTGGAACCAAATTGAAATATTCAAAAGTGTGATATTTAGAATGCAGTGCATTCTAAATGTACACTACTCAAACAGCCCCTAGAAGGACATGATATTCTCAAATGCTAAGACTCGTAGATTGAAAGATCAGATAATGACTTACTGTAGAAGACAACGTGTAAATCCTCAACAAAGTGACAAATCTCATATCAGAATGGAAGCACCAATCCGAAATAAAGGCCACTCACAAGAAGGTGGTCAGGCCATATTACGATACTATTGGGCTCCAACAGATTGCAGTTCGCGTTAGGTGGGCTTTAAGGGAAACTTATATAGTTGAAGTTTCGTAGGCCCATATCTCTGCAAAACTTAAAACAACAGGCCGGGGACAGTTGAAAATCGAGAGCATAACAACTAAGGCTTGTTTGAGACACCTTTTATTTATATTTTATTTTTTTATATTACTTTTATAATGTATTGATTTAGTATATTTTTATTTATTTATATTCATATTATTTTTAAAATAGTTAAAATAGTTTTTGAAGTATTTAGAGTATTACTATCAACATATTATAACTTAAAAATAAAATATAAAATAAAATAAAAGTGATTCGTAATAAACCATATAATTCTTTTATTTTTTTTAATTTGATTTTTCAAATGGTAAGAAAAAAAGACAAGATTATTAATAACGCGTCCCTCGACTTGAAAATAGATGTTTATATGGATACTTCAAGGGTTAAAGTCGTTCGGAAGTAAAATAAAACGCTCTTTTATCATTAATTGGAAAGAGGACAATGAAATTAAATGTGCGTTCTTTGTAACATAAATGCGAGGCCTCCAAAGCAACAATGTACAAAATTACCTTTTTCATAATAAAAAAAAGAGACATTTACATACATAATACACAATTCTTATATATACATAATACATAATTCTTATATATTTATATCTATAACACAAAACATAAAAATTTATATATATAACACTTAAATTTTTATTATTACAACAAAAATATCAACTTTTTTTTAAATTTGTTGAACTAAAATTCACCTTTTGAAATATAGAAAATATATTATATTTATAAATATGAAACTTTATGTATTAGATATATAAATGCATAAGTATTGTATCCTAAAAATAATTTATAGTGACTGCATTAATAGAAAAATTATTTCCGAAAGAAAAATTAATGAAAAAATTACAATCAAGATACTGTAAATTAAAACCCCGAAATAATGCCTTGAGACTAAGGCTACTAGAGTATAAACGAGCCGAGTTTGATTAACTTGGCTATTTTTTTATGTACGGCTAATTCAAAAATTCATTTGTTTGAAATCTATTCATATTCAAAATTAATTGAAATTTGTTGTTCTCATTTTGTTGATAATAAACTCATTTGGCTTATTAGCTTGAATTGATTGAATTCATAAAATTTTAAAAACACAAATGATAGACATAATTTGAACTTATGCTTGCTCAATAATATGTCATTATTGAAACAATTCTTCCACATCCATATTAGTGTAATAACTTCATATATATACATATATAATGCCAACAAAAATATCAAAATAATAAAATTACAATATAAAATAAAACAAATTTACTTAATATCAATACTTATATGATGATGCAGTAGAAGCATAAAAAAAAGAAGAAGTCAAAAGAGAACTATGAAAACACTAAAAAAAAATTACAAACTTGCATACCTAGATAAAAGATAACATCCCCTTATATAAAAGAACTCGGACTTCAAACATATTTATATCAAATATAATTTCTTTGCTTAATTATTAAGCAGAGACAAAATAAAAGTGACAGAGACATAAATGGAATAACTTTATTAAAGTTATTCGGTGATAGCCCTTTATCTTTTATAAATAGTTACTTTATTCTTCAGACAACTAATAACACTCTTTATTTTATATAAAGTGTTTCTTTATTTCTTTTCGCCTGTCAATGGTGCGATCAATAATTTTGAGTCTATTATGTCTCATTTTCTGCAGTAGAAATATCGACTTCTTCTGATAATTCTCTGATGTCACAGATATAGATGAGATACTTGAAAACTTTGACAAATTAGGTTTCATACATTTTCTTCAAGCAATCCTTGTGTTGTTCCTAATTTTTGTGTATATACTCTTACGAATGCTACAAAGAGCATCATGTACTGATACACTAAAATCAGAGGGCTTCAGAGGAACAATTAATTCTAAATATGATTTGATGATGGCCTAGATTTATTTGAGTTTATTTTTTATATTGATATGATTCCATCATTTGAGTAAAAACTATTTCTGGATGACTAATTGGTTAAATGAGTCTTTTTCAATGTAATATTCAATGACCAATCCCATAGAATCTAGCAATCTGTTAAGAAGTACTAGGTTTTGACCATGGATCTTTCTTTTAGGATTAATAGTTCGCATTTTAGGCGTGATCTCCATCCATTCATTAAAAATTTCTTATATATGTTTTAGAAGAATATTTTATTTTTCTCCAAAATAGTTTCACCATATATAAAACTAAGCTGGTAGATCTTTTGAAATAAATTTTTTTATTAAAAATGAATATTGAAGAATGACATCTTTTGTCATTGATAAGAAATAAGACTTTTATCATTGCTTGGGCATAACACCAATAATTGACACCAATTTTGTTCTGCAAATTAAGAGAGAGAAAAACTATTTTTTTTCTTGAAACAAAGTTAACCCTCATTCACTCTGATGAATATTCTTATGTATAACGCATTTGCTATAAATTAATAAGTTGAGTTGCTTGATCTCGAACATGAGAAATTTCAACACATTTAAGTTGTGCTAGAATTTTCTTATAAATTTCTCGAGATATATTTATTTCATATGGGAAATGATTGTTTCCCATATATTTTTCAAGTATGCCCATGAATTATTTATGGAATAATCTGATAGATTTATTTCAATAATACTATGATTTACTTTTTTTTTTCTAAAGTAGGATTCTTGTACAACATCTTTAAGGGATAGTGTTGTTTCTTTAGATGATTCGCCTTTCTTAATAGTAGTTTGAGAGGCATCATAGAAATAAGTTCTGAGATTTATCATCCCAACAATGGAGTTGGATGGATCTTTTCCTATCTCTTCCCCTCGAAAGGAGGGACCCCCTCGATTCTTCCCCTTGAAAGGAGGGACCACCTCGATTAGAGGGAGTTATCCTTCGATAAGTGGTGATCCACCCCTGATTATGCTTGAAGAAATTCACGAGTTGAGAAATCAAGCAGTGCATTAGAAGTGCAAATTGAAATTAAAAATAGAAAGTTAGCTTGCCAAGTTGGAAAAATCTGTTTAGAAACTAAATTTTTGACATCATTTTCATTAATAAATTTAACAGGTGAACAATCAACTCTTAATATGAAACATTTAATCATCTTGAAATTTAGAAATACATTTAACAATTGAAAATATTTCTTTCTTTATGATGAAATATTTTTTCTATGGTAGATTCCATCGATCAGAGGTAAAACAAACTAATTCTTTATTAGAATTTTTTGTTATTTTAATATCTCACTATAACTTAGATTCGAAGCATTAGTTTCAACTATTTTGAACCTAACGAATCAGCAAGATTAAGATATGAATGATTTTTAACTCATTTTTAATTTTCTGAACAGCCATGGTGTGCGAATTAATCCATGGCGGTGGAGTTTTCTTTAACTAGTCAAAGAGTGGCGTAGCTTCATGCACTAAGTTTTGATAAAAGTCAACAATATAATTTAGAGCAACTACAAATCTCTACAGTTGAGTTTTATAAATAATGACATCAGAAAATTTATCTGCAACCTTAGCCTATTGATGGGAATGATAGATGCATTAGATATATTATGTCCCAAAAATTGAATCTCTGTTTAAAATAGTTTGATTTTTAGCAGGCACGATGAGACCATTTTTTGTATAAGCCATTTAAAAGTTTGCAAATGATTAAAATGTTCATTGATGAAGTTAGAAAAAATAAAAATGTCATCCATGTAAATAATGATATATTTAAAATAGTTTTTCAAATATATCATTCATAATATGTTGAAATTCATATGATATTTTAAGCACAAACAACATCATGTTTTACTAGTAGTGACCAAAGGGAATAATAAATACTATTTTATATCTATCTTCTTTTTTTATTTGAATTTGTCAATACCCAAATTTTAAAACAAATTCTAAAAAAATCTTTGCTTTGTTCAATATGTTAAACAAATCTTTTTTATTAAAGAGTGGGTATCAGATCCATTTAAGGATTTTATTAAGAATCTTGTAATTTTATACAAGTCTTGGTTTTCTTCTTTCTTCTTCGGCCACATTCATGACATAAGAAGCGGTACAGCTCTATGGAGAATATGATTGTCGAATTATTTTTTAGTTAATAACTCAGCAATTTTTGCTTTGCATAAAACAAGATAATACTCATTTATTTGACAACTACAAACTTTGGTTATAATGTCTCGTTCATTGAAGTTATCAATGCATGAAAGTTTTACTGAATGAATTTTTGTATTTCAAAAACTAATTAGATTTTCACCACAAACTAGCTTTCGAAAGTCTTGCAAACAAAACTGTATTTTATTTTGAATTTGAGGTTGAGCCACCAAGAGTAATTTCTAAACAATCTTATGTAAATAAATAAATAAATAAATAAATAAATAAATAAATATATATATATATATATATATATATATATATATATATATATATATATATATATATATATATATAATACACAAAATAGAAATAAAAATGTATATTATTGATAATTTGAATGCAGCGATTTGAAAAACTGGATAGCAAATTTTTTAACAATAAATGTCATGTAGCAAAAATAACTCAAAATATATCTTGTCAAAAATCAATCAGGATGAGTATTTTTGTTTGTCGCTTGGCACACATTTTACACATGTTATAGAAACTGCCAAAATTGTACGAAATTCAAGCGGGCGTTCAAGAAACTACTCGAGTTTATATATTTTATTTTAACATATATAGAAATACTCATCAAAATTAACCTAGATTCAAAGCATTAGTACGTCTCTCTCTCTCTCTCTCCACTCTATAAAAGATGTTTATATATATATATATCCTGTAGAAGTGTTTATATGATGAATAATCAAAGCACATTATTGACTGAATGTAAGAGTATCTTTCCATCTTAGCAGGAATAATGCCCACATTCGAACAGGCCAAACAAATAAAGACAATAGTAGAAACAAAACCCATGTGTTTCAGTTTCTTGAGCACAAGCAACAATGGTTAACTTTTATATGGAGCAACTGCTGGCGCTGCTATAATCATACCAAAAAGCTCTTCTTCTCTTCACGACCAACATGTAACACTGTTCTTGTTGTTATCGTTGTATGGACTATATACGCACAGTGCAGGCATGCATTCGTTTGATTCCAAACCAAAGGGAACAATTCTATCTCATTTAATACTATTTTTATTTTTTTATCTGGTCGAAGTACTGTAAGTTGCATTACGGTAGCACTGTTACCAAACAAAAAAGTGAAATTCAAATAATTTGAAATCTATTTTCATTTGTAGAGGATCAACATATGATTTGAAATGAGTGCATATTTGTAGTATTGTATAGTTCATGCACAAAAATATGTATTGTACATAATGAAATATTTATAGTTATATTAACAAAAATTCATTGCTGAAATAACTAAAATAAAACATAGATTTTCAATACAAAAAATAAGTAATAATATAGAAGTTAAATCAAGTTAAAATAACTTAACACTTTATACACCAAATAATCCTCTTTAAAATGAGGCCACAAAGATTGACAAAAGAAATAGAGCTGCATTACATCAAATCTACATCTATGGAATAGAATTATCTCATCTATTAAAAGCACACGCTAAGGCATCTTATTTTAAATATCATTTGTAAGCACCTCAATGATTAATACAAACAATATATGAGCTTAATATTGATCTTTGAAATAATTCTTTTAAGGTCAACGATGGGTTAACTTCCACCATGCTTGAAATCAATTTATCATTACAAAAATTCTCAGAAATAGAAATCAATTTTATATTTTGAATGAGCATAAAAAAGCTTTTGTATTACTATAAGAGAAATGAGAAAAACAAGAATAATGAAAATTTTAAAGTTAAGAAAACTCTTTGAAAATCCTGTTTCAATTTTTTGCAAGTGGAACTGGAGTGAGAGATCTTTGTTTTCTAATTTTCTATAAAGTACGAATTTAGGAAAAACATTGAAATTGAAGATTTATATTTTTATAGAATCAAATCAGATATACTTAGGAATCAAAAGAGGTATTAGAACTCGTTTATATTATGCTTAGGAGATTTGTTAAAAGTTACTGCTGGAGGAAGCAGCAGGCGTTTCCAACTTGAAGAGCTCTTGTGGTCTTTAGTCAATGGAAGCTTGATTTGTCGTCAAGCCAAGTATTTAAATTCTACAATATCATTTTAATAGTTGGGATCCAATGTGCCACACTGGGCTGGACCTAATTCTCTTAGGAAAAGTGGTGAAAGAAATTTACCTCAATGGGAGGCAAAGCCGAACGGAGCCGAGGGAGAGCCGGTCGAAGGGTTTTTGTAAAGAACAGGAAAGGTGTTGTAGCAGTGGACGGCCAGAGTCGAAGGGCTTCACCGACGAGCGTCGCAGCGACCGACGGAGTCCGAAATTGGGAGAGATCGATTAGCTGGGCGGACAGGAAAGGTTGGTTGTGTGGGATCGCAAGATAAAGATCGATATGGGGGCAAAGTGGTCGGTTGTTGTTTAATAAGTTGTTCAATGGTTTAACCCACTATAATTGTAAACTGTTCAAACCATAATAATTTGTTGCGGTGAATACCACTGCTATTGCATATTTTAGCCAATGGTTTTTAAACTGCAAGTAATTTATGCTGCACTTTACTTAAAATTTTTGTAGTGATTCTATGGTAGTTCTATCCTTGTCTCCACTATAAGATTTTGTTGATGATGTTGTAAATAAAAGCACTTGAGGAACTTCAAATTCCAACTCAAGACAGAGAGGAAAAATAAATTCAAGAAGGATCCATGCTAAAATATTATTATTATTTTTAAGATTATACTTTCAAATCATATATGTTAAAATAATAAAAATATATTTTGGGAAGTCCCATAGATCTTATGGAATGTGGGTACCAATGAAGCATCCCAAGAAAGAAACACTGCAATCCAAGCTCACATGTCCTTAAGTTTTTGCATCCATTGGATGCTGTTAATGAATGAATGTGACGGGGGGTCCAAAGGGTCCCCTCACCAACCCCTAACAGCTGAGAAGACATGAAGGTATTGACAGCTCTACTTATTCCTCTTCTTATATTTTATTCGTTGCTTCTACTGAAATTGAGATTTACAGTACTGTTAATATGTACTTAAACCAAGTATTAGAAAGTACGTGAACACGGAAAACTTACCTATGTGCTTATAAATATTTGTGTTCATGTAGCACCTGCATGTAACTTTGTTACTAAAATGAATATTAGATCTTCAAATACAATACATGTTCTTATAAAATCACATACAGATGTTAAGATAATTTGACTATATCTGAGAAGCAGCAAGAGTTCTATAATGGATGACTTTCATTTTTGAGATGATAATTGTAATTAAAGTCTAGAGAGTTTTCATGGCTTTGAATTATTATTAAAATACACGAGTTAAACAAATATTTCAAATATGATTGTATTGATTATTCAATTATTCTTTTATTTTCACATGCATGATAAATTGCTAAATCATCTCCTTCTACATTTGGTAACTATTACAGGCTTAACAGTTTCATATATTTTCGTACATAATAATTCTTTGAATCCAATAATACTTTTAAATTATATTTATTTTAATTTCAACTTAATATTTATGACAATATATAAATATATTAGTAAATATTTGTTATCATGTATGCATTATAAATTTTCTAATCCGCTAAGTTAGTTCGTAGAATATGTTCTTTTTTATTCACTTATTGTTCACTTTATGACCTCATACGGTTGAAACATCCCAACCTAGCTTTTTATGTGAGTATAAATCTAGGTTGATTTCATAGACAGTAGAATAAGTAGTAGATAAAGAATCATTCAGAGATTTTTTTTCCTCTTATAAATTATTTGGTTGTGGTAGAAGATCAGCCCAGATTAAAGAATTCTTATAAAAAATCATAACATGCATTGTGCAAATAATCTGATTAACATTGTAAAGAAGCTTGCCAAAAAGTAAATTTCAAAGCTAACTTTGGCCGATATAGGTTTTCTTGTCCTATTAAGTTCACTATGCTACTCACAACTGAATAGCTTAGCCTCCAAAGAGCATTTGAGATTAGCCTTTCATATAACTATTATGATTTAAAGGCATATTTTAAGCATAAACATCTAGCCTTAGTAGACCCATGTTGGAATGAGCCTATTAAGTATGTTCATTAAACATATGTCATTGACACTTTATATGCCCTAAACATACTTAAATTTATTCTGATTAGAAAACTAGCACATAGGTGGCTGGATCATTACTTTGATTATAGAACATTCAATTATTATTTACAAGTTTTAGATTTTATACTAGTTTTATCTTTTAAAGGTGTTGGGTTTGGATTATGGAAGCTCATGATTTGACATAAAAGTTCCATCAATTCTATTTTTAATTTTATTATGCCCATTATTAAGAATTAGGAAGTTAATATATGTTGTTTTGTAGGTTGCATATATACCTATTATTGGACAAAAGCATTTGTGATAGTGGTGATCACATGAGTTAAGATAATTTATGCTTGCACCAATTATAAGAAGAAAAATATAGTGTGCATTAACTTTTATGATTTATAAGGGCATTTTTTGATTAGGATCCCATATAGTTGTTATTTTTAGATGATTGATTCCATCATTATGAAAAAAAATGGAATATGATTGTCTTTGATTTTTAATTTTTAGAATTTGAAGAACAATTCTTTAATTTCTAACTATGATTTTTTTAATAATACAAACCAATCATCAAAGAGAATTATTACTTTGTTGACTCTATATACCAAAATGATTCAGGTGTGGAAAATTATTTATTTGTTGATAACGAATTTTTTATGATGACATCTAAGAGCATGTTAAATATTTTATCATATGCAATTTAAAAATAATCATGATGTTAATTTACTTCAAGAGATGCTTATTTATTGACAATTTAATAAATTTTATAAAACATTTCTAGTGAAATTAATGCCATCTAAAATCTAATTATTAAAATAATTTAGTTTTCTTTGATATAATTTTACTCAATAGCCAATCTGGACACTTTGTCAACTATTATTAAAATAGTTTTCTGTAACAAAATTTTTATTGATAGCTAATTGGCCTTGGCTTTTATATTGTAGCTTAAGAGATTAGTAAAATTATTAGGCCTACTGGATTGAGCCTTGATTGGCATAGAATTAGATAGGCCTAGGGTGAACTTTTGGTCAAGCTAATTGACCCATTAGTAGGCCTTTAGAAGATTTAACTTAACTAAAGTCCAACAATGTCTAATTACTTAGTGGACTTTATAAATTACTAAGAGGACTTTAGAACCTTAAGTTTAGCCAATTATAGTGGCTAGTCCAAGGTGAGCCCAATTAAGCCATAAATACTAAATGGACCTATTTTGGTTGACCTAAACTAACCCAAACCTTAAAATCTCTACATTTGTATTTTAGGTGAAGCCAAATAGCCCAAAGAGGTTGTTGAATTATTTAAATCTAACTAATTTGGTCGTTAGCCTAAGCGAAACTCAAGTTAACCCATTTGAGTTCTTCAGTTCATTGAAGTACTTATGTTGATTAAATCCTTAGGCACACCACCTAGCTAAACCTTAGTGTCCATTAGAGATGAAAATTTATGTCTAACTCACTCTAGACCCAACCTAAACTCAGGCTTGCTCAATTAGATTAGCTAAGTTAATTGGCTTGGACTTAACCCAAATTAATTCTAATCAATAGTCTTAGACTTGCCCATAAGCCTCTCTTATGCTTGATTGAATTGGCATATCATGTTTACTTTAAGTGGTTAGATAGAACTCCATAAAATTAATCTAAATAATTAGGCATCAAAAACTTATTATCACCATTCAAAGATCAACTATAACAACCCTCCTTAAGAAATAATAACTATGAGAAACATATTTTTTTTTACAAGTTAGTTTTAAAAACTAAAGTGGATACATCAACCCTTATAGAGCATCCCCTTAAGATGTTGAGTTTGTGTGAGACTTTTTTGAAGCATTTCTATCCCTTACCATAAGTAGTCTTGAGTTCCTGAAAAATAAGAAAACACCATATAAGTACTTCTTACTCAATCCAACCAAGAATTTAATTTTAATTTTTAGATCTTCATTATAATGTGTAAATTCAATCTAATGTAGCTACACTTAGGGGTGACTATTTCAAAATCCCTAACTAACTACATTGGAGTTGCTTTGGGATGTATGCTTGACAAAATGACTCTATATGAGTCAAATATTATGAAGCTTGCTGTAGCTTCTCCATTACTTTTGGAAACTACTTGAATTAGCTAGAAGGCTACTATTGACCAAGTTTATATCCTCGACATTATTTTTATAATTAATTTACCTTATAATAAACTTATAATTAGAGGATTTATATCCACCTTTGGAGGTAGAATAATCTATTTTATTTTATTATAATGCATCTTTGGAAGTCCATATTCTTTTATCAAGATTTTAGTTCTTACTTTTAGATTGGACCACCAACTTGTCAACATGTTAATTCAAGGATATATTCTCCACTCTATAATTTTTAGTATAATTTAACAAATTTTATGACTTGAGCTATGCTAATAGGTTAGGTAGATATTTTTGTAGAAATTTTATTATTTGATATTAATAATTTTTTAATTAATAACTTAAAGGTTGATGAGATATACACCTATAAAGTATAATTATACATGTTGTGGTTCATATATTTATTATTGGGAAAACTATTAAAGAGAAAACTAGAAGACTAAGAGTATGAAAGTATTACTATATTTTATTACATTTCCTCTTTTCATGTTGCATGCTATCTTTTTATTATTTTCTAAAATTGTTTGAAAGTTTAGTGTACTACATTAAATTAATTTCTTTTTATCTCATGCACATGCTACTTTTTTTCTCTCAAGATGTTACTCATTAGATTCCTTAAAAGATATTTTAAAGATTAAATTTATATAATTCTTTTGAAGTTGACAATCATTGGACAATATTTTTATTAATAAATCATATAATTGAATCATTTATCTTATAACTTAAAAGTAAAATGGCACCATAGTGTTCAAATTTATGCCTCAAAGTCATCAATTTTTTTAAAAAAAGACATTAATTTTAAAGTTAGTTGATGAGAGTTTTAATTGAAGCAAATCCATTTTATTTGACATTAAGATAGATCTTTTCATGTAGTATCAGGTTTCTTTTCTCTTTTACAATTTTAGCAAGGGTATTTGAGGAATTACAAGTTCTGCTATCTTTTTGCAAGATAACAATTTTTTTGCTGCAAGCTAAAGAAAATCATAATCCCAAGAAAACAACAGTCAGAGAGAAGGCCAAGAAAAGCCAAAATTCTTTTATAGGTTGCTTGAGAGGCTGTCCAATAAAAGGAAACAAAAACACCTATTACCTAGCACTATATAGCAAGATCCCAGGATTCACTTGCAAAAACTCATTATCTAGAAACCTATCATAGAAAAACCAATAAGCCATTAGAATAGACCCATTTCTTGGATTTGAGTTGTATAACCTTCTTTATATTATAAATAAGTGTATTATAACTAGAAATGATATGCCCAAAATGCTTGTTGTTCCTCTTCATCCATATAAAATATATGAGGCAACAAATAACCAGAAAATGTAAGTTATTCTTGCATTTTGTGATATGCCTGAAATCTTGAATATGAAAAAAAAAATCTAAAAATTATTTGGATGAAGCAAAAACTAAGATGCTCAAGGGAGAAGGGAGGTGAGTAGTGAAAAAGTATAAGTGCATTCAAAAAACAAGTGATTCCTTATCTCCAGCTCAGTAAAATAGAAAGAGCAGTAGTTGGCAGCATTTGATATTATACAAGAGAAGTAGAATAGTAGTTTTAAGACCATTCGATACACATAGCCAAAGAAAAGTAGAGAACTTGAGAGGAAATTATTTATGCCAACTGCATTTATGCCAGCTAATAGAGGAATAATCAGCAAATTGCTTAGAATATATTTATAAGAGATGAAATTAGATGAATCCCACAAATGGGAATATCTCTAATGGGCTACAAATTATGATTATTAGCAAGAGAATCCAAATCCCATTTTCCATTACAAATCAATGAAGAAATAGTTCAAGTGATCTTGAAGTTAAGCATATGAAAAACTTGTTGACCAAGAATATCAATTAAAGAGTTGCCTTTAATCCACGGGTTCCAATAAAAATTATAATTACCTTGAAAACCAATGATGAGAAGAACTTTGGGCTCTAATAAAAAGCCACTTTAACAATTTTTTTCAAAAAGGAGAGGTAGAAAAAGATATAGACTTCCATAAGGAAAAGTAATTAGCATACCACCAACTTTTTAATGGGCTAATAGAAGTGAAAAGCTTGTAGATTAGAGAACTATCAAATGCAAAAGTAAGTGCAGAAATTGTAGGTAGCTCCAGCCCCCCATTGTCCTTGGTTGGGTTTACATGTTCGATCTATCCTAAGAGATG